>CAMOHE010047354.1:0-24423 GCA_946598075.1 Artocarpus hirsutus
CATAACACAAGAAAAAGTCCTCTCCTTCCACTCCATTTTACACGCCCAGTTTTTATATATTTCTTTCCTTCAAATTTTCTGTACATCTTACCAAACATAGTTTAGTAAATTGCACTGTTACAACCCTGCGCTACAGAGAGTAAAAGACGTAGAAAATGCAACTGTAGAAATTGAGACGGCATTATTTTGTGAAGAAAATATTGAACATTACATGCGGGGTTTAATTGTTTTATTGGTAAAAAAAACTTTCATTCGAAATCATGCAAGTTCATGCGTAATAACCATAATCTGTATTCCTAAAAATTGGCAACATGCAAACACGTAATTGATTGAAAGTTGATGGATGAATGTGGCTTCTTTATTGATTTCCAGTTTCCAAAATGAAACTACTTTCTTCAACTCGGTCACCCTGCAAGTATACAAACTTCAAGCGAGCACCCTTATAAAACTTGGCAAAATATACTCAAATTTTACACTGAACGATAACACAAGAACTCGCGATGAACATTGACAAAAAACATGCAATGTTAACATAACAAGTTTTAAATCCTTAATCCTGGGTGGGGTGAACCAGAGGTGGTTAAATCGGATCTTGCCTATTGAGAAAATGAACGAATCACTGTTAAGGATGAAAGACTAGATTTCGGAATTCACCTATAATATCTTTTGTTTTTTCTTAGTGATAAAACTTGTATTTCAATTGTGTACCAGCACATTTTAATTATGTATCAAAGAATGTCCTGAACTTCTTTCTAACATATTTACACATATTAATTTTAGTTTTTTTTTATTATTTTCATATTTACCCTAAACTATGTCACTTTATCATTTGACTTCTAAAATACACCATTTAATCCTTTTAAACTTTGTTCTGTTAGCAAGTATTCCATTTCATCTAGCTTCGTTAGTTTTTGGATGTTTGTGGAATCTTTTTATATTTCCCCCTAAAATATGTCACTTATGTTACTTTACCCCCTCGACTTTCAAAATGTATCACTGTATTCCCTCAAAATTTTTAACACATAATCTTCTTCATCTAATTTTGTTCGGCTTAATAAGTCAATGTCACTTTTCTTCTAACTTTGGGATAAAAAAAACTAAAACATAAAAATAAGTTTAGAGGGGAAAAAACAAAAAAAAGAGTTTAAGAAAAAAATATTATTTTTTACAATAAACCATTCCAACCCCAACTTAAAAGAGCTTAAGGAATAATTAGAAAGAACCCATAAAATTCCTTAAAAAGTAGAGCTTTTAAAGTTTTTAAAAACAAAAACACATTATTTTAAGGGATTTTATGGGTTGTTTTTTTTTTTTTTATTTTCCCCTTTTAAATTTTCTTTGTATCTGTATTTAAATGGCATATGGCATATTGTAAAAAATATTCATGCAAGTTATAAATATATAGATTGCTTTAACATGGAGGTCTTATAAAATTGGAAGAAAAAAAAATCAATTTTTTAATATAGACAAAATTGGATGGAAAATGGTTATTTGTTAACAAAAAAATTAGGGTCAAGTCAAGAAGCAGAATAATATAAGTGATATAGTTTTGGTGAGAAAAAAAAAAAAAAACCTATGCCCTAAATAGGTCCAAAAACAAACAGAGTTTGATGAAAAATGGTTGCTAGCTAATAGCACAAAGTTCGAAGGGGTTAAATAGTACATTTTAAAAGTCCAGAGGCATAGTAACATAAGGGATATAGTTTGTAGGGCAAAAGTGAAAATAATTCTTTTTTTTTCTCCTGAAGAACATTGTTGAATTTGTAGTCATTATTTAATTAAAATTTAGCATCAAGCGGTCTAATGTGATAATACTTTAATAAATAAATGAAAAAGAAAATTAGGTAAATGGCCTATTTTTATCACATTTATAAATAAATGGCTAAAATTTTTAAAAATTAAGAAAATGGCTGTATTTTTTAAAAATTAGGAAAATGACCCCTTTTTTTTTAAATGTTATACATTATTGATAAATATCAGTATATCATTGAAGTACATCATTGGTAATCCTCCACATATTTTCTTTGTCCGAGAATTAGTGTAAATCCTGAGTTCTTAAACTCAGCTTTATGCTTGTGCCCACTCTTTTATTTAGTTTATATGTAATTTTCTCAGTAAATTATATTTAACTTATGTTTTTAGTTTATTTTTGTTGATTTATTTTCAAAATGTGTTTTTTCATTCATTTTTAGCTGAGGGAAGAGGGGGAAATTCTGGTTAATTTAGCTTATTTTTTTTTATTGTTTCTACGTTTTTGAAACTGTTATAATGTCAAAATCATTTAAGAAATCTTAGTGAATTTAAAGTTATTTTAAGTCATTTTCTTGCAAAATATGAGAGTTTGATTTATCGTAGATATAGACTAGTGCAATAATGCTTAAGAAAGCTTTGACCCTACAACAAATTTGAGATTATACGACCCTTATGTAATGACTTTTTCTCAAAAACTATCATGATAAGGGGAAAAAAATGTGGGAGTTATGCCCGAGAAGACGAAAACTATTGCGACAGGGCAGGTGTCAGAAGTAGCATATTATGACGATTTTGGGAAAAAACTATCGTGTTAGTTGTCTTAAAATCCTTTTTTCCACCTTGACAATTAGACACAAATCAGAAACTCAGCTCTCAAATATAAATGCATACCCCTCTAAAACTACTGCTGCCGTCCCTCTCTGCCTCTACCCTCCTTAATCCCCTTCCTAATTTTAAGTTTTTATTCTAAATTGATAAATTGGTGTTGATTTTGTGTTTAATCCATGTTTATTGTATTGTGGACGGGTATGATTAATTTGTTTTATGATGGGTATGTGTAATTTGTTTTATGATGGGTGAATGTTTTTGTTTTATGATTAGAGCATGATGGTATATGTAATTTGTGAAATTATGTTTAATTGAATTGCTGTTTATTTTTTTGATTTAGGACTTGCGAAATGGATAGGAAATAGATGTGAAATTTTCGATTGTCTAGAGAATATGTGAATGGTGTGGAAGAGTTCTTGAATTTTGCCAAAACCCATACCAATGGTGATAAAATTGGTGTCTTTGTGTTCAATGTGGAAACCATAGTTTGCATCCAATTCCAGTTGTTAGAGGGTATTTATTTCGAAATGGAATTATAAGTAGTTATCAAGTGTGGCATTTTCATGGTGAGTCTAAGTTCAATCCAACTTTAGTAAGTAAAGAAAAGAAGCTAGTGTGGAAGATAATATGAATGATTACGACAATATGGTTGACATAGTCAATGATTTGGAAGAACACTTCCTACACTATCTGGATTTATTTAAGACAATGATGAATGATCCCAAGACACCTGTGTATGGGGGGTGTGCCAATTTCACCAAATTGTTTGCTTTAGTTGGATTATGGAATTTGAAAACGTCGAGTAGGTGGTCTAATTCTAGTTTCACAAAGCTTTTGGAATTTCTAGGAAGACTTCTATGAGAAGGTAATAAATTACCTATTGGAAAAATAGTTCGCAGCAGAAATTTTAAAATTTCTAATAAGAGTATTTTTTAAAACATAAGTTTAACACCCTATATACATAAATTAACTAGATCTTATTAACCTTGTATACCGAAGAGCTCCTACAATCTGTAAAGAGAAAGGTGTTTCAAGAGAGCTGCAATCAACTGGTCGTCTTGCTATTCTCTATCCACGATTGGTATGTGTGTGGGCACATCTCGCACAGCTCTTCCTTGGTGACTCTTCTTTCAATCAATTGAGAAATCCCAAAACTAGCATTCATGATCTATGAACAATAGCTCTCCGAGGAGTTTTAGAGACTCACAAACTAGAGTACTCATTCTTGATTTCTCAACTGATCTTAATAACTCAAAAATCTCAGTCCCTGTTTATAGAGGTTGTCCAATGGTTGGTTATTATCAAGTAAGGCCTCAAAAATTTGAATCTGGATCAATATCTAATAAAATCGTATAAAAACCTGTGATCAGATTATCGCTCGGTCGGCAAGTTGATTGGTAGATTGGCCTACTGAACTTACTTCATCGGTAGGCCAAACTTGAAGATCGGCTTACCAAACTTATGATAAATGATCCTTGTGAATTTTTTATTTTCCACTCGAGATTCTTTGTATAGAGCCTTAGTTTTAAGTCAAATAACCCAATAAAGAAGTTATTTGATTAAAACAATTATATCTAAATAATCTTTAGGAAAATTAATATTCTTGATAATTCAACAAGTTTATCTTGAATTAATTTACACAAATCAATTCAACCGATAAATAGACATGAATTATTTGATCTTATCAAATTTCAACTAATCTAATAATTTAACATAAGTCACTAATTTATTAGAAAAGCATGCCATATCGTTACAGGATTTATTATGAGCTAGCAAAGGGGACCTGATGGACCCATATAGTTCAAGCTTTCGATAATTATAAAACCCAATATCCTAAATATATGTTTCATAACTATTAACTGTAACGCTACCCCACTAAAAGCTTAAAGCTACACTCTCAAACTATATAAAATTACAAAGCCCAAATAACTAAGTGTCCATGACATATCATGATGTATCTTATCCTTTTAGGATATCCATAATCGGCTTAAGGATAAATTCTGTCTTAGCTTCTCGATTATTTTTCTCTTATGTTCTAGTATCTCACCATCGAAAAACTTACCATCCAAAGACAGTATACCATTTGATTACACCTATGTATCCAAATAGTTAAGCACTCTAGTCTTCCAATTATAGGTATATAAGAGGATATCATTGACTACTAAAGAGGAGCTATGGATTTTGTATCTATGAATAACAAGTCTACACCATCAAACGTTATGTTTCCAATGTACCGATATGCATATCATCGTAAAATATGGATGTCACCCTTTGGCACATCAAAAGACATAAGTTAAGACAATGGGCCCACTATTTATTTTAGGATTAAGATACAATGCATATGATTGCCTAAAATGAATTGATTTGCCGAGACAGAATTAGTAATATAAATCAATTACATTTATGTCTCGATCTAATACATTGTCACCTATGACAATGTACCAATCTTTATATTTGTAGAGTCCACCTCTGATGGCCAAGACAAATCATCTCTCGTTAGATATATCGACAATATAACAATCATTGCATAAATAAAGCGCCCAACTTTATTCCCTCAATTATGGATCTTATGATTTAGACCATCACCTTTAGAATCACGTCTTCGGCATAATTAGCTCATCATATGCCTCATTCTAAAGGTTTAGACTGACAATCTCATACTTTTGTTTGCTTATCATATATTCAACAAATATGAACATAAAGAGGACAACAATTTGGTATATGAATGATAAATAAATTCTTTATTGGCAAAAATGTCTCCAAAAGCATATCACATTTTTACTCCTTAGGGCATACATGTCTAACAATCTCCCACTTGCACTAAGTGAGTAAATATGGTAAATCCTGCATCCCCATAGCTTCTACATGCCTCTCAAAAATTCTCATAGTTAGTGTCTTTGTGATTTTGCACACGGCATGAGTTTACTACCTACAAAGCCCATAGTTGTAACTCATTAGACCAAACTTTGTTTTACGTGTTGGTCTAAACTAGGATTTTAAACCAAGTTTACCTATAAGTAAATGCAATCGCTTCCTTGTGAAGTGAGGTAGAGTGCGATTGGATAATTTGGTTGCATCCAAAGGAAAATTTAAGCTTTTTGCTACTTGGATAGCCTTCTGATAATCAGTCATGATGCTTTTAGTTCAATCAGACCCTTTAGGTTTTCTTCCTCCCCTTTATTCTTGACTTGTTCTTTATTTAAAGATATGGCCTGGATCTCAAACTCATGTGCTAAAGACAAGGGCTTGGAGATGTTGATGTCCAATTGCTTTAATGGGCACATAAAGAGCCCTCGGTTCGACAATTCCTATAGTGGTATGATAAACTTTGATAGACCAAATAGCCAATGAAGTGCACCATTGCAAATAAAAACCCAATTGACTTAACTCAAAAATTGTTTAGGGATACTTATGGTGATTTCTTTAAACCTTCTCTAAATCAATGAAGAACACAACCATTTTAGTTGAGAAATTTTAGGCCAAGATCTTTTCTCAAGAGTAGTAATGTAAAATTCAGGCTAGCTATAGGTGGAAACTTTGCTTGAGGATCTACAAAGCAAGAAGAATGCATAAGGCTTTAGTCATAATAGATGCACTAGATATTAAGTAAGTGTTCGACTCACCCTTTTTTATGTGTCACTTTACCCTAAAAGGAAAATGAGCTTTGCTCTTCTGGGCACCAGGAGCTCCCATGGTTTACGAGAAGGAAAACGGACTCATCCTTTGTTGCATCTGGCATGAGATGATTAAGAGAGAGCTTCATCTATCTATGATCAGCGGAGTAATTATCCCACAAAAAAGGGAAATGAAAAAGGACTAAAAAGCTAGGCAAGCTCTCTAGAGATTGACAAGAGAAGTATCTCCCTTACCACTATCTATCCATGTTGAAAAAGTCAGAGATGATCTATTAATTCTTCCTATGGACAAAGTAAAATTGTCTGTGATCGAGGTTGTTTTCCTTCTTCCAATAATAGTTGAGGAATCTCCAATCATGAATTCTATATTGGCATCTTCAGTGAGTATAACAAGTCCTAGAAGCAATCAGATTCTTTTATGCATAAGTTGAGACACAAGCATGTGATGGTATGCCATTACCTCTAATACGAACTTTAGGATTGGAAGTCTTAACCCTAGTTCAAAGTACTTCTTATACATATACATTTACCCATCATTTTATGTGTCTGCTTACTTGCCTGGGTATGGAAGATGGATCTCAACTTTGTTTTGAAATACTTCATATAAATTCTTGCCAAATGTTCACTCATTAGTACCAACTTTGGGTTCTTGCATAGGAAAGTTTCACCTTTTGTAGTCGATTTTAACAAATGAAAAGCAGTAGGGGCTTAATCATGGCCGCTTCAACTAAACGGCCTGATGTTCCTAAGCGATTGTCAATTCTATGATGAATTTCCTCTTACTCGCTTGCCAATCCTAGAGTCCCATTCCATCCTTGATTGGGCGATTGCTTGGTTAACCTCTTTGTCGTTATCGAAGTCTTACCAGTCTACATTTTCATAAGAATTATCCTCTAAATCAATTACATTGGGTTGGCATGCCTACCTTAGAAACAACTTAATCAAAAGGAAACTAGGACTTGAATTATTAAAGGCCAAGTAGATTAAGAGCACTTAAGAACGAGTAAGTTTTAACATTAGGAGCTACCAAACAATCCAGACTCTAGGGATTTCTAGGATGAAACTCCGAAAAAATTATACCAAATTATTTGGAATCAAAAAATAAAGTATTCTATAGAATCCAAATTGCAAAAAAAGAAAGAAATAGGAAGAGATCTTGCTTGAGACAAAGCTTGGAAAACCATAGCGCCTTTGTTGTGTTGAAGAAATTTGAAATGGATGAAATAGGAGAAAATATAGTTTTAATGCTTTAATTCGTCCATCAACAATCGAGATTCACTCTTTGAAAAATGGAGGAATGTTTAAGATTAAATTTCTTTTCATCTTTTCATCTAAACTGAGACAATTTTTTTTCAAATTTAGGTGATGTCATTATTTCAGCACCTTTTAAAATCCAACTGGTGATGATTTGCCACATGTTACCACCTTTGACGCTCGCCTTTTCTCAAGGAGAAGTCTTGATGGTCCCTTAGATTTCATGTAAAGAAAGGAAATTTAAGCAAACAACAAACAATGTGTCGACTAAGGAATAAGGGGCTATCTGTTAGGGTCTAATTTGGAGAGGCCTAAATTGAAGGCTCGATCTCGAGACCAAGTGATCAATGTGCTTGTTCTAGGTGATTGAGGGCTTCAACTCCACTCATCCATTGTCAGATGTCTAGCTCTATAGGCGTTATGGTTAATATGCTTCTTTTGTCTAGAAGACTGGTTGAGTTAGGGTTGATAACCATTGAGGGAGTTCCAACCATGAAGTGCATGGTTACACAAGCTGAGATGGATTGAAAAGTAGGAGTCCATCATTTCATGGCACATGTCCCACTCCTCTTACACATACAAACACTTATATTTTCTTACATTTTTGGATTATTCTCTAGAATTTCTAGAAATCAATGTAATTTGTACTAGATTCCTAACACAGTGAAGAGACTCTGATAGTGGATGTGGCTTCAAATTAAGTGAACTGTTACAAATTCTTATGTGGCATTTTATACTAACATTTGTCATATGTTAAATTCATGTTTACCTTTTCTTTAGTATTTTTGATAGTAACTTTCTAAGTAATTTTGAGTTTTAAAGCTTGTTTAAGACCTAATAACAATGATCAAGGGCTTAGTTAAACCAAATTTTCTGGCTAATTAAATATTAAACATGATTTAATTTAATTATAGATCTAATGTCTACAACAATATGTGCAATGATAAGTCTAGCCACATTTGTCCTAGACACAATACCCTTAGACAACTACTCTCAATTGGTTATCACTGTTAACTACGCAAGGTGAAAGGATAACACTGTTATCCACCAATTAAAAGGTTAAATAGAGATCTAGTTAAGACATCATTGAGGGGAATAGGACTAAAGCCCATACAATAATTAGTCAGTATAAGGGAAATCCAACCTAGTTGAATAGAGATTCGAAGATCTAGGTTCAAAGGGACATCCTGGTCATAAAGATTGAATTAGATCATTGTGGGGGTTTTCCTTTTGTCTATTCCTATCATGAAAACAGTTATACTAGTAGGATAAGGTTAAGTTATGTTTTTAATGATTCTTAGGCATTAGAATCAGAATTTTGAGCAAAGAAAATGTAGGCTAATCTTTAATAAAAACTCACCTATGTGGGAGACAAATGAGGATACTTCAACGGAGAATTGTGTATGGCTCAATTTTAAAAAAATCTTACAGAATCAGGGAGACGTTCATGACCAAAACAAGCATAATAATGAGAACCAAAATGCATCAACGAATTAGGAAAGACTCTTGTGTGAGGTATATCATCGATAACATAAATAGTAGAATCGTTCAAGGACATTGTTGTTAGGGAATGATTTGGATGAGCCTAAATTAAATAGTAAAGAAAATAGTAAGCCTAATATGCGATTTAAATAGGTTAAGCCCATTAGGACTGCACCATTGAACTCATCGGCAGTGTCCAATCAAACTTATTAGAATGTTCGTTTGAAGGGTTTGATGTGTTTGATATAGATCATTCAATTCAACGAATTTGGTTTTGTTCGATCTCTTGATATAAGGATAGTTAAAGATGGTTAGGACAGTTGAAGATGGATAAGGATTGACTAGATAATTACAACTCTTTACTCATTTTGATCGACATATTAGATATGGGCTCAAAAGTAACAAGCGAAGATCTACTAACTCATGAGGTAGATCATAGGAACATGGCCTAAAACTCATGCCTAATAAGGAGTTGACATGTGTCCCATTACCACAAGCACTAACAAGGTCTATTCTTCCCATCAATTGAAGTCCATGATCTCGAAGAAGACCTCTATAAATATGAAAGAATCATTTGATGGCATCCCAGACTCTCATTCACATTCCCAAAACTCTACAGAAAACATTTCTCTTTCATTCATAAAAAGGCTTTCATCTACTATTATGTTTATTTTTAGTTAAGAATCTCTTGTACTTGTATCAAATTTATCAGATAGTGGAGAAAAAGCACACTAGACATAGCTCTATTCCAAGAGTTAAATACTATAACACTTGTTATGGTATCTTTAATTTTGCAACACTTTGCTTTTAAATTCTCATTCCTGATTTGTTATCACCATTATCAATATTCTAAGATGCCTGTGAGATTGTTAGGACCTAATAACGGTAGTTTGAGAACCTAATTGTCCTTAAGTTACTTGTAAAGTCTCATTTTAACCTAATTTGATTTAATTATAGATCCAACGTCTACAATCGCATCTACTAATCAACCAGTTTAGTAAATATACTTTCACTTGGGAATGTTTAAAGGGTAATACCTACCTATCCTATGTAGGATCTAAAATGTTGATGTCTAAAGTGTGTAGCATAAAAACCTCATTAAAATATTTTAGTGGAGGATTAATTTAGAGGCACTATAAAGATTGTAACTCATGAAATTAAATCTATGTTATGTCCTGCATTATAGCAGTTTAGTGCTCTGCATTATGGAAAATTAAAGTGCTGAATTATGGTGGCAGGTTATTGGCCATAAGCTCCAGTGTATAAAACTCCCTTAGATGGCTATAAATAAGCATCCATTCCAATTCTTCCTTATTCAAAACATACATAGAATTTATGCCTTATGTTTTCTCTAACGGTAAGATTTAGTGTGATAGCTTTTAGGCTCATTTCTAGTTCGTTGAAGCAGTGACAAGGGTGTATTCTTTGCTCGTTTGCTATTGTATCATGGGAGACAGACACCTAGTATCCTCAAGCACTAGTGGTGAGGGATAAATCAAATTGTATGGTACACCAGTTTTAGTTTTTTGCTTTATTTTGGTTTCATTTTTATATGGTTGTCATGTTATTACATTTTGTTTTGCACAATATAATAAATTTTTTCGTTCATACTTCTAGTTATTTATTCATTTATTATATTATGCTACTAACAATTACATCAAACTCACAAAAGGTTCACTAGAAAACCTCTCAGCATAATAAGGCCTCTATTAGATTTGACTAAATCCCTCTTTCTTCCTTCCTTTCTACATCATTGGCACCAAACTCATTCAATACTCACTAAAAAACTTCATGGTTGTGTAATTTTTATAGCCACATTCAGTGGTATTTGCAAAGCCTCACACCGAAATCATGTGAATCTCATATGATTATCTAGACACAAGGCCTGCATCACGAGCCTCATGGTGCCTTCCTTCTGCACCATGAGGCCATAGGACCAAATTTAGCATAATCCTCCTGAATCTCCTTAGGTAATTTTTTAAAAAATTATTTTATTTATTTTTTAATAACTCATCATTTGTGCTTATATGATAATGATCTGTCACTATTTGAAAACATCACCTATTGAATAAAATATTTCAAAACTTTAGTCCAAAAAATTGTAAATTTCTATAGGAATAGAGTGGATTTTGGATTTATTTAAGATTTTAAGTTTAAAACATGTGTATTTAAAAGCAAAATTTAGGGGATAATTAAATTTTTAATAAAATTTATGTAAACATTGTAATCACTAGTAGAAATTGTAGATTATACAATGGTTTAAAACTGTCCTGGTATGTTTTCACGACGGTTAAAAAAACCATCGTGTAATCATTCATCGTGATACTAACAAAACTTTTCACAATGGCTTTTTACTGTTGTGGAATCCTTATTTTGTCAAGGTTCTAGGATCTTGGAACAAGGCTACCAGGACTGTTTTCACTAAAAACCATTGTGAAATGCTAAGCTTACACAATGGTATTTATGTAAACCGTTGTATATGCTACACCTTATATGATGATTTTCACAAAAACCGTCATGTAAGGCTAAGCTTACACGATGGTTTTCATAAAAACCGTCATGTATGCTATGCCTCATATGATAGTTTTCCAAAAAAGTTGTCGTATAAGGCTCTTAGTTCACGACAGTTTTTACTAAAAACCGTCGTGAAAAAGCTGGTCTAAAGCTAAAAAAAATAACCAGAATTTTTGGTTTCCCACAATATGAATAGTCTCGTATTTTCACCATTACTACAATGCCTTAACTTCATAATTATATAAGTACATTGAACTATAAAACTTTTACAAAATCATATACAAATATATATTTACATTGTAAAGTCATGTACTCTTTTCATGCTTGCACAAGAGTTGACGGATTCTTGGTGTCTAAGTCCATGTTATCATGTGTGAGGTAAAGAAATGATAACAAAAATAAATAGAATTAACAAAATATTGAAAATAAAACTAATTAACTAAAACAAAAAAATAAACACATAATCATAGAAGCTTTTCATCAAACATATGGTAGGCATCACAATAATACTTAGGCATCACAAACACAGAGAAAGTAACCTATTCTCTCGTCGAAATGCTAAATGTTGTTGTTTAAGTTCTTTCAAACACCAAATACAAGCAACGCATACTAACTGGCAAATAACAAAATAATATAACAAATATTAAAACTAAAACTAAAGCTAAATAACACTAAAATAACCAAATAATACTAAGTTTAGAATTAACAATAACACTAAAACTAAAATTAATGGTCTGAAATTTACCAACAGTGGTGGAGTCGGTATAACGTTAAGGGAGGAGTCAAATGACGGTAGAGTTGGTAGAATGTCAAGGGACAAGGATGAACGGCAACAAATGGCATCGAGTTTGTTGTGGGTTGGGTCGAACAATAGTGGGGTCGTGGAGAGAGTGACAGGAGAATGTCAAAGTCCATGGAATGTCATGGGTGGCTGAGAGTTAGAGAGCATTTAAGTTGGAGAAATTTTGAATAAATAGAGAAGGCCATGGCATTGGTGTATGCTTAAATTTGGGTGAGGGACTAAAAATTTTGAATATGCAGAACCTTTCATGATGGCTTTTATAAAAACTTTCGTGAAATATAAGGTGGAACCTTTCACGATGGTTTCTATAAAAACTGTCATGGAAGGTTCCTTATTTGAAATTTTTAGTCCCTGCTCAAATTTAAGCACGCGCCAAGATGCGGAACCTTTCGTGATGATTTTTATAAAAACAATTGTGAAAGGTTCCGCATGTTCAGAATCTTTAGTTCCCGCCCAAATTTAAGGACGGAACCTTTCATGATGGTTTCTATAAAAACCATCGTGGAAGGTTCCGCATATTCAAAAATTTTAATCCTCACCCAAATTTAAGCACGCACCAAGATGAGAACGTTTCACGATAGTTTTTATAAAAACTGTCGTGAAAGGTTCCGCATATTCAAAGTTTTTAGTCCCTCGTCTAAATTTAAGCACGCGTCAAGATCTGAACCTTTCACAATAGTTTTTACAAAAACCATCGTGCAAGGTTCCTTATTTACTTTTCACGGTGATTTTTATAAAACCGTCCTGAAAGGTTCGTTATTTACCTTTCATAATGGTTTTTATAAAAACCGTCATGAAAGGTCAGACAAGATGCAACCTTTCACAACGATTTTTATAAAAACTGTTGGGAAAGGTTCCTTATTCAAAATTTTTAGTCCCTCACCCATGCAAAACCTTTCATGACAGTTTTTATAAAAACCATTATGGAAGGTTCCGCATATTTAAAATTTGTAGTCCTCTACCCAAATTTAAGCATGCACCAATATGCAGAACCTTCACGATAGTTTTTATAAAAACTATCGTGGAAGGTCATATGCGGATCCTTTCATGATGGTTTTATAAAAGCTATCGTGGAAGGTTCTGCATATTTGAAATTTTTAGTCCGTCACCTAAATTTAAGTCCCTTGCTCAAATTTAGGTAGGCGCTAATATGTGGAACCTTTCACGATAGTTTTTATAAAAACTGTTATGGAAAGTTGAATCTTATAGATTGTTTTGCTAAAAACTGTCGTTAAAGGTTAATCTTATACGATAGTTTTTAACAAAAACCGTCATGTAAAATTACCTACCACGACGGTTTTTACTAAAAACTATCGTTTAAGGTTTTGCCTCATAACACGATGGTTTCCGTATTTTCAGGCATACTCTCTGCATTTTTACCTCTCCTTACCACGATGGGTTTTGAAAAAATGTTGTTAAATAAGGGTTATGTAATCTTAAGTTTCTAGTAGTGAATAAAAAATTAAGGTTGATAATTACTAGATAAAATTGTTGACAATTTGAGTTTTAGGGCAAATTCTATTAAGAAGACTTAGGTCTAACAAGGAAATGGTATAAAATCTTCAAAGGGCTTATTGGGTCCATAGGGCAGCTACTATTAGGAATTAGGCACCTCCTAATTCTAAGAACACCAAGAACAAATGATTGCAAAAAAAAAATTAAAAAAAAAGAAGACACCAAATTTTTATGCAGGTTCATCCAAATTTGTGTTACGTCTTATTTCTGCCACTGTAGATTCCACTATGATAAAGCAGATGATTATAGATTACAAGAGAAATTTCTATCACACACTCTTAAATTGTGTTTCCCAAATCTCTCTCCTATCTAGCACCATTTGTTGGTAATTTTTTAGTATTTCTACAACTCACACCACAATAGAGTTCTCACACACTCAAAAATATCTATCTAACCCTAGGCTCTTTATCTCTATTTTAAATACCCTCAAAGAAGGAGAAAAAAAAATCACAACCCTTGAGAAACCCTAGTAGCCACACGTTGTTGTCACTAGAGTGCTGATTTCTACCTTTAAAAATCACGCAATATAATATGTTGATGCTATAGCGCCTAAAGTTGGCGCTGCAGCATCGGTTTGTTTTCCCCCTAGCGTCGCAGTGCACGATCTTGGTGCTATGATGCCCAAACATTGCCCCCCTTTTTTTTTTCTTTTCTTTTGTTGGGTTATTGATTTGGCTCCATTTGCAACAATCTCCCAATTGGAGACTAATCAATCACCATATCTTCGACTGCAATGGCAACACCTTCTCACATCTCAAGGAGAAGTCCAACTGAAGTTACACACAACTTCAGTTTCTTAGTAGGAACAATTTTGGTAAACATGTCTACTAGATTCTGACTCCTAAGAACATTCTTAAGCTCTAACACCCCATCCTCTAAAGCCAATTTGATGAAGTGGTAACGCAACTGTATATGCTTTGTCCTGGCATGAAATATAGGATTTGTCACCAATTGAATGATGCTTTAATGATCATTATGTAGCACACTCTTTTCCTACTTATGACCTAGTTCTTCCAAAAAAGACTACAACCAAATCATCTCCTTGTTTGCTTCAGTCACTGCCACATACTCTACTTTAGTTGTAGAGAGTGCAACTATCTTTTGTAGTTTCGAGACCCAACTAACTACTATGCCACCCAAAGTATAAACATAACTGGTAGTACTCTTTCTGCCATCAATGTCTCCAACAATATCAGCATCTACATACCCTATAATCCCAAGTTTGACTTCTTGAAACACAGAGCTAAACCTGCAATACCTCTTAGATATCTGAGAATCCACTTCATTGCCTTTCAATGCTGCTTGCTTAGATTGTTCATGTACCTACTCACAACTCCCACTACATGTGCAATGTCCGGTCTAGTACAAACTTGGCATACATGAGGCTGATTATTATAGAAGCATAAGGCACCTTGGCCATGTGATCTTGCTCCTGCACTATGGTTGGTGATTGCTTCTTTGACAACTTGAAGTGACTAGCCAAAGGAGTACTTATAGGCTTTGCATTATTCATGTTGAATCTATTAACCACCTTTTCCACATATTCTTCCTATTATAATTTCAAACCACTACTGTTTCTTGTTATTCTCATCCCAAGGATTTGTTTTACAGCACCCAAATCCTTCATCGCAAACTTCTTAGACAACTCCTTCTTCAGCATGTCAGTCTCCTGCTTACATCCTCTTGCTATCATAGCAACAATATAATGTAGGAGTCACCAAAGTTCTTCACATAACAACAGTGATTTGCCTGACACCTCAAGAAGCCACTGCTACACATAAAACTATCCAACTTCTTGTACCACTATTTCGAAGCTTGTTTAAGGCCATACAAGCTCTTTAGAAGTTTGCACACTATGTTTTCCTTGCCCTATACTTCAAAACCTTTGGCTGCTTCATGTAGATCTCCTCCTTCAAATCACCATGGAGAAAGGTTGTCATAACATCCAACTATTCCAAGAACAAGTCTTTGTGTGCTACTAGCACAAGTAATATTCTAATCGTGGTTAGTTTCACTACCAAAGAAAAAATCTCATTAAAATCAATGCCCTCTTTCTGTTGAAAGCCTTTTACCACCAGTCTTGTCTTGTACTGTTTGCTGTCATCACATTCATCTTTTATCTGGTATACCTATTTGTTGTGCAATGCTTTTTTGCCATTTAGTAACTCTGCCAATTGCCATGTCTGATTGGACATTAAAGAATCCATCTCAGCTCCATCATAACTAACTCCTACTTAATCGAATATTTGGCCTGTATGGCTTCATCATAACTCTCCGGTTCACCTTTATCGGTCAACAAAATATAATGCAATAAAGGGGAGTATCTCTATGGCAGTTTGATGGTTCTACTAGATCTCTTTACTGTAGCAGCATAAGTGCTCTGGTTTCCTTACGGAGCTATATTTTTTTTATCTTCAACTTCTAAATTCTACACTTCCACTTTAGGAAGATCCCTCAATGGAATTACCTCAGGCTTCTTATCTTTAGAACTTGTACTTCTAGAGTCATTGCTATCTCTGTCCTTATACAGAACATCTTCATTAAAGACTTGCTCCTAATAATCTTCCAATTTTTGTCATCCTAGAAACAATAACAAAGCTCAAGTCCACCATAGTCAACAAGAAAGCATTTTTTAGATTTTGTATCAAGTTTACTTCTAGTAGTGGAATCAATGTGAACATAGGAAACACAACCAAACACTTTCAAATAAGAGAGGTTAACCTTTTTACCACTCTAAACTTCTTTTGGTAGCTTGAACTTCAATGGTGTAGATGGACTCTTGTTGATCAGATGAGCTACAGTGTTAATTATCTCAGCTCAAAATGACTTTGGTAGCCCCTTGTGCAACCTCATACGTCTAGCATGCTCGTTTAGAGTTCTATTCATCCTCTTAGCTACACCATTCATTTGTGGTTTCCCTGGAATAGTTTTCTTCATCTTTATTCCATTCTTAGCATAGTATCGCTTGAAATCATTATCTATGTACTCTCCCCCATTATCAGATTGCAAGCACTTTACCTTCAACTCTGTCTCATTCTCCACCATAGCTCTGCATCTCTTGAAAGCATCAAAGACATTAGATTTGTTTTTCAGAAAGTAAACCCATACCTTCCTACTTGAGTCATCAATAAATGTCATATAATAATTTGAACCACCAAAAAAGTCACCATCGAAGGTCCCCACACATCTGTGTGAACTAGCTCCAACTTTCTAGACTTAGGTTCTCTACCTATTTTTGAGAAACTAACTCTCTTTTGCTAGCCAAAGATGCAGCCTTCACACAAACTATGACCAATAGTTTTCCTTCGGAATGAAGCACCTTTATTCCCTTCTTATTCATGTGCTTGAGTCTATGATGTCATAGCTTAGTTTTAGCAGCGGAGTCAGCAACTGCTATGACATCTTTGCAACTAGAATTAATGTAGAGAGTTCTAGCTTAACGTCCCCAAGCAACAACCATTGCTCCTTTTCTGACTTTCCAACCTCCACAATTGAAGGTCAAATTATGTCCTTCATCATTAGGTTGCCCCACCGAAATCAAGTTGTGTATCAATTTGGGTTTATGTCTCACCTTATGAATCTTCCACACAGACCTATTAGGCATTTTCAAACTGACATCTCCGATGCCAACAATATCCAAAGGTTCACCATCAGCAAGATAAACCTTACCATGATTTCTGGCAATATAATTCTCTAGGACACACGTTGTGCATCAGTATGGAATGATGCTCTTGAATCTATCATCATGAATCAAGAGAATTGTCAATAGACAAGAGTAAGGCATCCTGTGCCTCTTCAGTGGCGGCATTTATGGTGTCATTGTTCTTGTCTTTGTTCTTCTTCGAAGCCTTGCAATTCTTTCTTAAGTGGTCAGTCTTTCCACAATTCCAATACTCCAAATTCCGACCATTCCTGGATTTGCTTCTCCCATTTGCCGACTTGCCTCTTTTACCATTATCCTTGTTGGAATGCCTCTCAGATTTTCTACCCCTATTCTTAACATTAAGGGTAGAGTTTGACATTGAGGCTTCCTTAGAATCCTTTCTACGGACTTCTTCTGCAAAAATAGAGTTTCCAACATCAACAAACTTCAATTTTGCAATCCCAATGGAATCAGTAATGGCCACTCTTATGGGTTCCTAACTATTTGGTAGTGAGGCAAAAAGGATTAAGGCATTGATCTCATCATCAAATTTAATCTTTACTGAGACCAATTGATTCAGGATAGTATTAAATTTATTCAAATGCTATGCCACTGAGGCACCTTCAGGCATTTTTAAATTAAAGAGCTTCTTCATGAGGTGTACCTTGTTATTAGCTGAGTGCTTCTCATGCATGTCTGGCAGAGCCTTTATATCCCTATTGTGGTCTTCTCTTTTGCTACATTGTGGGCCACGTTATTTGACAAGGTCAAACGGACCACACCCAATACCTGTCTATCAAGGAGATTCCACTCCTTATCCTTCATGCCTTCGGGCTTATCACCCAAGGGCAAGTGCAATTTCTTGCTGTAGAGGTAGTCTTCCACTTGCATCCTCCAATAGGAAAAATCTGAACCATCAAATTTGGTGATACCTACTACCAACCCTTCTTCGCCCATCATCGTTCTCAACTCGAACCGAAAGCATTGATACCAGCTGTTAGGAATTAGAAGCCTCATAATTCTAAAAACACCAAGAACAAATGATTGCAGAAAAAGGAATTAAAAAAAAGAGACACCAAATTTTTATATAGGTTCGTTCAAATTTGTGACTACTTCTTGTTTCTACCGTTGTAGATTCAACTATGATGAAAGAGATGATTACAGATTACATAAGAAATTTCTATCACACACTTTCAAATTGTGTTTCCTAAATCGCTCTTCTATCTAGCACTATCTGTGGGTAATTTTTGAGTATTTCTACAACTCACACCACAATAGAGTTCTCACATACTCAAAAATATCTATCTAACCGTAGGCTCTTTATCTCTATTTTAAATACCCTCAAAGAAGGAGAAAAAAATCACAACCCTTGAGAAACCGTAACAACCACACGTTGTTGTCACTGGAGTGTTGATTTTTGCCTTTAAAAATCACGCAATATAGCGTTTGGCGCTATAACACTGGTCTATTTTCCCACTGGCACCGTAGTGCCCGATCTTGGCACTACGGTGACCAAACACTGCCCCCATTTTTTCTTTTCTTTTGCTGGGTTATTGATTTGGCTCCATCTACAGCAGCTACCTCCCCTACCTTTGCCTCTAACTCTAGTACATGAATGAGGATCATCCATTGGCTCTGGTGACAAGTAGTGGTCACCTATCAGCGAAGTATATAGTTTTATTTTTCCATACAAATTTGTATACTATGATATACAAGTGAATCAATGCATTGTTGCAATGTACTATTTGAAAAATAAAAATTATAATAAAAACCTAGAATATTATGCACCATTGACATTGCCACTTCTCTTGTCTTTTGCTTGAGTGTCGTATCCTATTGTCACGCCTATTCGCCACCCTTAGTTCTTCTTTAGTATATTTTTTGTTGACAAAGAAATCTAAAAAATGACCATAATCAATTAAGTTTTTTTGTTCTCCTATTCTTTTTGTGGTAACTAGGAATCTTGTACCATCACATCAATCAAGTTCTTTTTTTTCCTATTTTTTCTGTCGTAACTAGGAATCTTGTACCATCACAAGGTAAATCTTTAAGCATTCTTATGTAAATGCTTATTTTTGCTCATACCAACCCGGAGGATGTTTGGAATAATAGTTTAAACTGTTAATTTGAACAATAGACAATGTAAAACTCTCATATGCTATGATAAAAAGCTACAGTGTAAGCTCTAATATGCTATAGTTTTTAAATTCAAGCTAATAGTTTAAACTATTTTTCCAAATACTCTACTATTAGGCTGGTATGTGACATTAAGCTGACCATAACGCGAAAAACAATATTAACATTTTTATTTACACGCCTATGTGGAGGTCCACCTAAGCCTTCTAAATAAAGTTAAAGGGCATCAGAAGTGCCGCTCGCCACATAGGCGGCAGCTGAGGCGGACAAGGGAGTTGTATATTTTCTGGGTCCCCGGCTAAAATAAATTGTGCTGTTTTTAAAATTTTTTAAAAAGTCGCTATTTGCTATAAAGAGAAAAACCCATCTGCTATTCGTCTTCCCTTCTCCACCATCTCTTTCGCCGGACTCAAACCTTTTTGCCACCGGCGGCACTGTTGTTCACCATGATCCCTCAAGATTTTTTCTCCATTGTCAGAACATTGAATTTTCTCACTCACACTTCTTCTTCTTCTTCTCCTCTCCCAAGAGAAAACTCAATAAGATTCTCCAAAAAAAAAAATAAAAAATAGAATGCCAGAATAATGAACAAAATAAGTAGAGTTATTTCTTTTGTTCTGGAAATAATAAAGTTGTTTAGTAAAATAACGAACCAACATAAATAGATCCCATAGTTTCGTTCTAAATATGTAGATAAAATTGCAAGAGATGAGAACATAGACCTAAGCCTAATTCGTAAATCTCGTGGTCTCTTCATCATTTTTATTTTTTAAGAAGCACACGAAACCATTTTGCTTCATTTTAGGAATATATGGAGGTGCAACAAGAACCTCGACGGCGGCGAACTCGCCCACTCCTTTTCTTTTACTCTTGTTCTCAACCACCAGCTCAACTACTGCCATCTAAACTTTTTTAGGTTAAAAAAATAGAAACCAAATAGTTTAGTTTGAATATGGAAAACAAAAAAGGAGAAGAAGAAGCCGCATGAAGAAGATGACTTTTAACCAAGTAAGGGACACCTCAGCTGCCATGTTTGTAAGGAAGTCATCTCCGTTGCCTCTTAGCTTTATTCTTCCTAGACTTATGATCATACACAATAGGACGTCATCAATAAGATGTGCAACAATTAGGAGATCTTTTTTTTTTTTTTTTTTAACTCCTATCGGATCATGTAATTTCCGTTCACTTATTGGTGTCCAAAATTTCTGCCATAGACAAAAGGGGCGGAGAACTATAGAGTTGACTTTCAGACATATCATTTTTTTTAGTTTAGTTTTTTCGTTAAAGCGGTATGGATGAATTATAAATAATTAAGACTTCAAAAATAGTACATAGCCTAATTAACACTATTTTTGAGCAAGGACATAAATAAGCACTTTTTAAGAGCCCATTTGGGGATTATGGGATGAACAAAAAAGTTATAGTGCAAACAAGTTTTGCTACATTATTTTTTTCTTACAAAAATTGGATTGCTACAATATTTTCATTTTTAATTTTTTGTTTCAATCGTGATTCTGACTGTCCTCTAACTTGGTATATGAACAGAGAAAATGAAAATAACGAAGGACATAAATGTTGATGCTTCCAGCAGTGATCAGAAATTTTGAAGTTTTGTTATGGGAGCTCTGGTAAAGAAACTTGATAGTAGTTTTTCTGTCCGTGAACCTGAAGCTAAAGCTATTTCCATCAATCTTTTGTGGGCAATAGATATTGGTTTATATCTTCAATTTGTAGAGGTTGATGCAGTGAAAATCGTCCAAGTTATTGATCCATTTTCCATATTTTGTAATGAATTTGGATTTTTATTGTTAGATGTATCTATCTTATTATTTTTTTTTCTAAGAGTTAAGTTATATTATGTGTACAAAGAAGCTAATAGGGTTGCCCATTCTATAGTTGCTTATGCTCTTGTTATTACTTACGAGCTAATTTAGTTGAAGGACACTACCCTTCATAGAATCTTTCATTATAACTAATGCTTATTCTCATTAATATATTTATTATTCTAAAAAAAATCTAATCACATCATTTCATACCTCTAGTTCCCCATTTATGTTGAGAAATATTGGAGGATAAGCCATACTGTTGTAGAGTTTTGCCACCATTTGTAAGAATGTCATTGTATCTTGGCCAAATTCTTGCAGTTTTAGACCTTTTTGGTATGAGTCATTTAACTCCCTTTTTTAACAGAAAAAAAGTTCGGTAATAAAAGGCACTCCCGGTGGTTTGATAAATATCTATCACAAATAATGTTAAGGAGCACCCGATAACATAAAGCACCACACATATAAAAGGCTAGTCTCATAATATGAAATCTACTTTCTACAAACTAGCTGTGTGGTGCTGAAAACTGGTCGTATCTCAGGCATTATTCCTTTATTATTGGAGCCACAAGCAACAACAAAAAAGCTACATGTTCAAACTTCAAAGATTCCAACAATGTATGTAATAACCCTCCTTAACATATATATTTTTTAAATCCCTAACAACAATGAATAAAAAAAAAGATGATGGTGGTTATCTTTGTATTCTCTCTTATATACATGTTATTATATTTTTACATTAACCTTCCTTAACATTTAGGGGAAAAAAAAAAAACCTTTCTTAACGACGATGAATGAAGAAAAAAGGATAGTAACATTTCTCTTCTCTCTGAAATATTATTATATTTCTTCTTCCTCTTTACCAAAATTTAAAAATAAAAAATAAAAAAAAGTAAAAAGTAATATTCTCACATCACACATTTAACTAACATGATGTCAATTCTTAGATGTTTAAAAGGTAGATCAAGCATAATTCTTTTTTTTTTCTTTTGAAAACCTAACCATAATACTGTAGGCATATAATAAGTTATTCATGTTTGTTGAATTGGAATTTTCCAAGTGTGCCACGATGACACCGATAAATTGTTCTATAGATCGGGTGTATCAAGTTAGTATGCTTATATGATACATCCGTTGAATAATACTTGAGATTTGGATTGTTTATTAATAATATTTTGCCCTACTCATCTTTCTCTCTCCTAATCATAATAATGACCATAAATACTTTGTGTAAATTCACCTGCATTAATCCGTCTTAAAAAATCTCCTACGTTAATGACTTAAAACAATATTAATACTTCACCTAAAAAAACAATATAATATCAGGGACAAATGACAAAACATAGTTCTAATTTGTAAATATTCTATAAATGACTTACAATAATATTATTAAAATAATTATCATGTAATTGTGTAATAAAATGTAACATTTTTAAAATAATTACTATGTAATTACGAACATTTTTGAAATATTTTAAAAATGGTTCAATATTCAATTTCACCACAATAGAGTCTAACTTTTTCCTTGTTTTTAATATATCACAAGATAAATATATATTGAACAAAGAGCCAATATAGTTGGAAATTGAATAAAAAGTTGTCAAAATTTTTATAAATGTATGTCTATTAAAAAGAAAAGAAGAATATATAATTAAAAATCATAATATTATTTTAAAAATTTGATTAGTTCTTTTGTGATATTTAAAACAAAAGAAGAATTTGATTAGATTATGTATACATTAGGTTGGGAATAAAAGTTATGATACAACGACATGAATGATATATTGCGATTGAGTGTCAAAAATTAAGCCACATTTCATTTTCTTATCAACCCAAACTTGATTTGTCCAAAAACATTCATGCTCGTGTCAACCCATTCGATATTAAATTGACACTAAATTGACCTATAGGTTATTTGTCTATTATTTTTAAAAAATATTTTGCTCTTGTATACATAATATCAATAAATTGACACTAAATTAGATATGTTTGTGCTATAAAAGTGATTTAATTTTGAAAAAAATATGTATTTTATGTTACTTTTATATAATTTTGATGCATAAATTTAAAGTTATTAAATACAATGGGTTTATTGAAGGTGGCATGTTACATATATCACGGGTTAGGGTCATATCAAGACGGGTCGTGCTAATGTCAGGATTTCCTAATCAGTTCGTGTCATGAGTCATGTTAATGTTGAGATATTTTCTACATATTTAGACTTCAACTTGATACAAACACGATCCGTCAACATGAATTGCTACCCCTATTATACATACATACATATATTTTAGTATAATGTATTTTTTATTGATAGATATTTGTCAGTTAGATTATTTTATTGCATTTTTTAAGTTGGAATTTCATTTCACTACCAATAAAAAAATCGGTCACAACAAATAAAAAACAATCTAGGCATAGCTAGAAGAACTAAAAGCAAATTTTGCAAGGTCATGGGCAAGCCCATTGGCCTCCTTAGAGTATGCAGAAACATCAGTGCATTTGGTTTGGATACATAAAGTTCAAAAGTCTCCGATCATAGGTCCTTCCAAACCACTACAAAATTTGTTAGAAGCTTCATGGGCAACATTCACTACAAGAAAATATTGATTACACGACCTTTATTTCACGACTGTTTCCTAAAAACCGTCGTGGTAAGGGCAAAAATGCGCGGCAAGTTACGCCTATGAAAACGAAGACCGTCGTGGGAAGGAGGGAAGATACCACAACGGTTTTCTGAAAAAACCGTCGTGGTAGCTTAAAGATACCACTTCCCAACCTCGGCATTCAGACACATTTCAGAAACACACTTTACAAATACAAACACAGACCCTTCCGAATCAGCCGTCGCCGTCTCTCTCCGCCTCCACACTCCTTAATCTCAGCCCAAATAGTAAGTTTTTTTGTAGAAAGTGAGAAATAGTTGTTGATTGTGTTGTATAATTAATCCAAAATTGATAAATAGTTGTTGATTTTTTTCTTTATTTCGTGAAGTTGATAAATAGTTGTTCATTTTGTTGTTTATTCCGTGAAGTTTGT
>CAMOHE010047355.1:0-34889 GCA_946598075.1 Artocarpus hirsutus
ATTTTTAATTTATATTATATTTATATGTTTGTACCTGCAAAAAAAAAAATTAACATTCAAGAATTTTTTGTTGTCGGATCAGCGATTGATTTTATATCTAAATTCAAGATTTTTTTAGGGGTAAATTCAAGAATTTATCATTCGTAGCATACGGAAAAAATGTAATCAAACACTATTGAATGAATTTATCTTTTGCGGCTAAAATACAAGTTTTACGATTTTCCTCTTTTATTTTAAATATAAGGTCCAATTCGTGTTTATTGGTTACATGTCTATCGGTAAGTTATAATAGGAATTTGTTTACGATGAAAATAAATTTTAATGAGAATTCTATTAAGTTATGAAAAATACCCTATCAATAGGGCTTTGTTTTAAATTGACGGATCTGTATTTAAATTTTTCGTGCTTTTATTTTAGTGTGCTTTTATTTTAGTGTTTTTTTGACTAAATCTAATGGTTATAAATGTACGTTACAAATTGGAGGTATAAAATACAACCTTTTTAAAAAATGGATGTACAAAACCGTTCAAAAATATGGAGGCGTAATAACTCATGCATAAATTATAGTTTGTATTTGTGGAGTTTTCATTGGGCACCTTGTATTTGACCAGATCAAAAGGAGGCGAAACCGGCCATTGTCACTTCTTAGTTGTTCAACCTCAGCCACTACTATAGAAACCGATAGCGTTTCTTAGTTGTGCAACCTCAGCCACTACTATAGAAACCGATAGCGTAGGACATCATGGCCGCTAGTTAGTAAAATGACCTTAACGTGCACACGAAGTTTTTTTAAAAAAAGCTATAAAACATGTTGTTTGGATAGCTGGAAAATCTTGGACAACAAAATATATCTTCACATGCATAGTTTTGTCAGTTTTCAATGTTTGGCACAAGGTTTGCCTTTTGCCTTTGCAAGCCCCTTGGCATGACTCATGAGATGAGTTATAAGGGGCAACACATCATTACGCCTCTGTTTGGTATAAAAGAAAATTGAATGGAAAGAAAATGGTGGAGGAATTTTGGGATGAAAATTGATAGATGAGGGTGTTTGGTAGGAGAGAAGTTTGAATGGAAAGGAAAATGAGATGAAAAAACTGTCAAGTAGGTTCTATTATATTTTCTCCTCTCAAAATTAGACGGATTATTGGATGGAAAATATTGTCGGTTATATAAACGAGAAAAAATTACAAAATTATCCACAAAAATTATACAAAAAAAATCTAAAAAATACTTTCTCTTTTATACTTCACGAATCTTCAGCATATATCACGTTTTATTTCCTGACTAGTTCTCTCCTTTGTAAACTTTCACCAATCACTACACCTTACATCTTCATCATAAATTTCCTATTTTTTTGCTAAAAAGCTTATTTTTTACAATTTCTATTATTAAAGATTGATAAAAGTATATAGTCTAAATTTATTTAAATTATTGTTAATTTATAGTTGAATCTCTTTCCTATTGATTTTATGTTTTGTTGTCTTTTTGAATTAAGGAGAATGTTGAATTTTTCTTTTTTCTTTTTGTGAAAATTAAAAGTAAAGAATTGTATTGATTGTGTTGGGTAAAAAAGTAATTATATTGATTATAATTTTTTCATCCTTGAGGTTCTACCTTCAAAACCAAATACATAGAGGTAAATTCATTTTCTTTCCTTCCTATCATACCAAACAACTAAAGAGAAAACTAAAATACTTTCTTTCCTTTTAGTTTTCCATCCTTTATAATTTTCCTTTCCCCCTCATTTTCTTTCCTTCCTACCAAACACAGGAGATGTTTGGTATAGGAGGAAAAAGTCAAAGGACGGAAATGAACGAGAGGATTAGTGGAAGGATTTTAAGACTCGTGATTGTTTGATAGAAAAAAATAAATAAGGGAAAATCTTTTGCTGGAGAAGTTTTAGATTTTTTAAAAAACCCCAACTTTAATCCCTCCCAATATAAAGAGATTTAAACGAAGGAATCCATACCAAACACATTAAGCAAAAGATCATCTCCAAGGGTGGAGGCAAAAGAATAGGTCAGGAGTGCAGCGGGGGGCTGCTACTAGCTGTTTTTTAATCCTTAAATGACAAATAGGCTAAGTTATTATGAGGTAAGACAAATATAAAATTTCATAGTTTCAATGGGTGTGAATTATAAATTTCATCAGATTTTACATATATAATTAAAAGAAAAAGAAAATCTAAGAGAGACAATTACTGGCCATCAACTATATGTGGCTTCATCCCCGATCATCTTGATATTCTCTTGATTTTTCTCGTCTAAATTACATACATAGATACATACATACATATGTGTATATATATATATATATATATATATTCAATCTTAACCATTTCTTTCTTTTCACCAAACAAAGCAAAGCCCAAGGGAAATCATGACAACGTGGTCAGCAGCCTCATGTAATGGGGTCGAACACATTCATGAGCCATGTAACTTGTTTGGCAGAGGCATCATTGTTGCACATAAAAATTTACACATAAAGATCCAAAAACCCATGTATAATTAAGAATGATCGATCAGGATAGTAAAAAGGATTTATCTAAACAGGTTCTTGGATCTACTTTATGTCGGTGAAATTATGCGAGTCCTGTGTACGTGACCACATTGAGTATCAAATTTTACTACATGTACTCAAACACAAATCACGTTAAGTGTTACAAAATCATGTAATGTACGGAAGCGAAGAAATGGTTTGGTTGTTTTGGTATGTTTGAATAGAAATCCTTAAACAGTAAGAATTGTTTTTTTTTTTTTTTGAGGTTTTATAGTAAGATATGCATTTTGACCTTACCGGTAGGTCTTGTTATTTTAATCATTAGATTAATGACTGTTCACATTAAAAATTTACAGCAAGTTTTACAAAAAGTTTTACAGAACTATTTTTAATAATATATTAAACCGTTGAAAAATTAATCTAACGGTTAAAACAACGTAATCTACAAGTAGGATCCAAAAACTTGTCTCACTATACGTTTTGCCCCTTTTTTTTTGGGTTGAAGAGAAAAGGTACTTATCTACAAGCATGCATGTGAAAGCAATTAGTGCTGTAATTATGGCCCTCTGAAAGAGTAATCACATGAACAACCTCTCATACTTTCTTGTGGATGGCATGGCCCTATTTCTCTCACAAGTTTTCTACTAACTTTTACATTTGTCACTTTCATTCTTTCCCAAGTTGCAATGTCAAAAACGGCAGTTTATAATGTGTAAAACCCTTTTGAATTATTGACTTGTTTATTCCAATAAGACATGTAAAAATCCAAACCAAACCAAATAATAATAATAATACTAAATAATTTAAACTAAGTTAAATTATTGCACAATGATGTTATGTAATGTAACAAATAACTAAACCAAAGATAGCGACCGATCAATCGATTTCTATCCCCATAAGGTATGTTTGAAAAATAAACATCCCATGATGCAATCCTTTGCTTGTTTTCACGGCTAATTCATCTTATTCTTCTTTGCTTAATATTATTATTCCAATACAATGGAATAATATGGGCACATCTTTGTTTGGGCAGAACATGGGCTGTCATATTTTTAATATTTATTATTTTTTTCTGGTTTGATAACGAACAGGCTCCTACTATATTCAGTCCATACATGGTTGTTGCAATAACATGTCATTTTGTGTATAAAATCAATTACCGTTTGTAAGAAGATTCAAATAGTGGTTGTAATGAGTTTGATTTGTATTACTTTGGATGGGCTTACTTGCTTCACAAGATGAATATTGATAACTAGATTATATGGCACGCAACCATAAAACATATAAGTCCTGTTCAGGAGATTTAAAAAGAAAAAAAAATATTTTTTTTCTGTGAGAATTCTTATGGTAGATAAGGCAATTTTGCTATATCGATAGAGTTGAGTGTTTGGCCATTGGATTAAAATTTTGACGGTCTAATTTATAACTGTCTATGTTATAAATTTATTGACTATAATATAAAATTGTTTGCGGTCGTAAATTAAACAGTTAAAACTTTCATTATCTACTGATAGAGTAAAATTGTGTCCTCTCCACCATAAAGATTCTTGGAGAAAAAAAAACCATTTGGACAAGAAAGCATGACGGCTAAGTCTATGGTTCTATACGGCGATGACTCTTCAAGTGGCTTGAAAGGAATTATGCTGATTTTTTATCACATTGAATTTTCAAACTAGAAATACGTACGATTCCTCTGTTTTAAGCCTGATTTATGATTAGAAAAACTGTTACATTAATATAATGAAAATGTTGAGATCATCTGTATAGCCGTCCACGAAATGATGTGAGAAAAAATAACTTATCAGCCCAAAACTCGTTCAAACTAAATTAAATAGCTCCTGCAGTTGTTGATCTGTCAACATAAATTATATTTAACGAATAAGAATCTGAAACAACAAAAAATATTATATTATTATATCTAAATATATCTATTTGCTACCGCCTTTGTTAGAGTTTGTATTATACATATCCACACACTATATTAGTGTATCTATATGTGTGTATAAAGACGTCCGCTAGCTAGCTACGACGCAAATGACAATTTTGAAGTCGTTTCACGGTTCTCTGATTTTCTCCTTTAAGGTCAATAAATTCATCACACAAATCTTTTAAGAAACATGCAAGAAACCTAAAATATGTTATCCATATTCAAGTTTCTGCTTGACCCTAAATTAGGGGCCACAACAAACTGATTTAAACTGAAAAAATTAAGTCAAAATATTGTAACATGTAAGAGATTATTTTTGCTTTACATATGAAAGCTTTATGCTGTTATCGGTTTAAATCAATTGATTTGAACCAATGTATAAAATCTTGTACTAATTATCTTAAAAAAAGAGAGAAAGAAATGAAATTAGAGAAAGGGCAAAAAAAATGTTGTGAAAGGTGGGCACATGGGGGGAAGTAGCTAGCTGCAGCTGCAATGCAACACTCATTTGCTACCAAATCCAAAGGAGTGCTAATTCATCTCCTTTTGGTGGGAAGAGAGGAAAAAAAGAAAGATTTGTGCTCCACCAACTCCACATCTTCAACCCTTATCCAAACCCACATTTCCATATCCCAATTATACAAGTGGTCATAACCCTATTTCAAAAAAAAAAAAAGTATATATATAAACATATACACACACAGACACACACACATGTATGTGTGTTTCTTATTGACCCCACTCATAAATATTTAAGCCTAACGTGAATTGCAAAACTCTTTCAGCTCGCCCAACTTGCAGTAACCATGCGTATGGATTTTAGTGCTATGGAGATGGGGATATTGTTGTGTCTCCTCCACACACGAATGCGCACACACACATACGCACGCACGCACGCATACATGGATACATATATACACTTACATGTATACACATAAACAGAATTATTATATACTGTTTACCAACCCTGTTCAAACCGTACCAACAGCATTGTACATAAAGTATTCATGATCTATCAAGCATGCTCTGAACCCACACCGGCCAAACTCTCGCTTCCAACACTTCCACGCGTAGCTCACGTGACGTACTCTCTTTAATTAACTCCAATTATTACCTAAAAAAATTACACTATCAGTGGCAATTTTGGTTGTAATTGTGCCGACTCAAATTTTCATGTTGAATTTGAGTCAATTTATGTGTTACCTGTTTAGTGAAAAGATCACTCAAGTCTATATTGTCACGACTAGTATAAACATTTTAAGTGTTACTTTACTTACTCAATCCACTTATCTATAGTTTACTTTGTGAATTTAGGTCATAAATATGATTTTTTTTTTAATTTTATTTGAACTAACTTATTTAAATTTGTTATTTCAAAAATTATATGTCTATGTTTTTGTTAAAAAAATTAGTAATCGAGTCAATTTCATGTCATCGAATTTGGTTGATTTCGAGTCGTCTTCTCATGTCGAACCAAAATTGCCATTCTTAAATTCATATATATGGATAAGCTTTTAGTGATTATATTTTTTAAGGGTTGACGGTTACCAATCATATTATAAGAATAAATATATACTTTAAATGCAGTAATAATATGTCATTTTATATATTTGAACTATCCAATTTGTTACAATTGATTGATCCACATCGCCAAACCAAATCAACAATACTCGCTGATAGTTGAATAATTGAAAAACTATAAAAACCTCACCCATAAATACATATACATATACATATACATATATATATATATATTAATATCCAAACATGAAATGTTATTTTTTCCCCTTAGTTTGATCTATCACCAGAAAAAGTTGTGTCGACAGACATCTTTCAAAAGAGTATTTGAGTGTATAAGATGGAGGAGATTGATACATCCACAAGACTAGGAAAGTTTGGCTTTACCGTCACTTATGAAAACGGCACAAAACAAATTGTAGTTTGGCAACACGTTTATCGTACTGTTTATATTAAATAATACAACTGTTAACAAGGGCCACACCCTGCAGATATCAACATTCACGTTAAGGCTTAGGAAAAATACGTATTTCCCAAATATAAGTTTAGGTTTCTGTTCATGTTAAATCTAAGTTGATGGAATTTAAAAGCCTAGTGGAAGGTTCTAATGTCTAAATTCAAATGCACGTTAACAAACAGTCAAAAAGTCTATTCTTCTTCTTCTTCTTCTTCTTTTTTTTTTTCTTTTTTTTTTTTTTTTTTTTTTTGTAAAAAAAGGAACAAAGAAGTGAAACAAATAGAAGATTAAAAGAAAATTCTACATCTCTATACATCATGTTTATGGATTTTCTTGATTATCATCTTTAAAAGGAAAACAAAAAGAGAGAGAATGTTAAGAAAAGTCTTTGAATTCCTTTCCAACAAAAAATAAAATAAAATAAAACAATACTTTTAACAAGATAAATAAAACGACTTTTTTTTGGAACAAAAAAGATATAAATTTGGTTAGAAACAATTTTTTGGTTAGGGAATAATATAAAGCTTTCATATGTTAAGGTAAAAGATAAAAAATTATTACAGTATATAGCTCTCACATGCTATAATGTTTTAAATTAAGAATTTAGGTCTAACCAACTTTGCTAATCAACCTATTAGTATTTGTTTTTTAGCCATTACACCTATAAAAAAACTTTTGTTCTTATAAGATCTAATATGTTTAAACTTAAAACATGTACTATTGATAGAAGTTCTCAATTTAGAAGTTAAAACTGGTTAAACCTGATTTTGATTATATATAATAGTTTAAAACTTAATACATACACTATGTTCCCGCACGGTAGGAGTTTCCAATAAAAAATTTCAAAATGGACGGCCAAAATTAGAACCCAAAGTTAAAAAAAAAAAAAAAAAAAAAACCTTCAGCAAATTGAGAAACCTAATTATTTTTTTTTCTTTAAATTTTAACTAATTCTATTTTTATTGCGTTATTGCGGGTCCACCCCGTACACTTGATTTTTTGGTGTGTCTTTCTTTCTGTTGCCTCGGGCTTTGTATTTATAAAGCCCCGTCCCATGGTTTCGCCTTTTACCGATACGCACAACAATTCATAAACGGTGCAACACCAACAAAAAGGAGGAAAAAAAAACAAAAGACGTAACGCATGTTACTACAGAAGTCAGAAGAAAAACACTGTGACAGAGAGTGTTTGGAGGATTAGAAAGTGAAAGAGAAAATGGCAACGGTTCAGAGGAAAAAGCTCAAAGCTTGTCGCAGAGCCGCCGCCGCCGCCACAGAGGATTTGGACTTCTTCGATGGATTACCGGACGATATCGTCGTTTGCATACTCGGAAAGCTCAGCGCCTCCGCTTCTTTTCCCTCCGATTTCGTCAACATTCTCCTCACGTAATAAGCTCTTCTCTCGTTTTCCAAAGAAAATGAAAGGAAATTCTCTCTTTGTTTCGGTTTGATTTTATTCCCTTTCTTTTGGTCTTATTAGCGCGACATTTCTGTTCTGCAGATGCAAAAGATTCAACCGGTTAGGTCTTCATCCTTTGGTGCTATCCAAAGCGAGTCGAGAAACTTTCGCCGTCAGAGCCAAGAACTGGTCTGATTCCGCTCACCGGTTTCTGAAAATGTCCGCCGGCGCTGGCAACGTTGAGGCTTGTTACACTCTCGGAATGGTGAGCCAAATCCTCTCTCTCTCTCTATATATAATATATATGTGTGTATATATATGTGCATAGAATAATAAGGGAATTTTGTGATTTGTGGATACAGATCCGCTTTTACTGCTTACAAAACCGAGGGAGCGGAGCGTCGCTAATGGCGAAGGCGGCGATTAAGTCGCACACGCCGGCGCTGTATTCTCTCGCGGTTATCCAGTTCAACGGCAGCGGAGGCTTGAAGAGCGACAAGGACCTACGCGCCGGAGTGTCGTTGTGCGCACGCGCCGCCTTCCTTGGCCACGTTGACGCACTGCGGGAGCTCGGCCACTGCCTCCAGGACGGCTACGGCGTCCGGAAGAACGCCGCCGAGGGGCGGCGCCTCCTCGTCCAGGCGAACGCGCGGGAGCTTGTAGCTGGACTCCGGTCGATGACGTGGCAGTCGCACCTCCACAGGCTGTGCTCTTCTCCCCCGACGGCGTCGTTTTGCTGTCCGCTGTTGAGTGACTTCGGCTGCTCTGTTCCCGTGGCGGAGATCCACCCGGCGAATCGGTTCTTGAAGGAGTGGTTTGGGCTAGGCCGGGGAGGGTGCTTGGGCCAGAAGAAGCTTAGGCTGTGCGCGCACGGGGGTTGCGGGAGGCCCGAGACCAGGCCTCACGAGTTTCGGAGGTGCTCGGTTTGCGGGAAGGTGAATTACTGCTCGCGTGGCTGTCAAGCGCTGGATTGGAAGGTGAGGCATAAGGCCGAGTGCAGTCCGGGCGAGCAGCGGTGGCTGGAGGAGGACGGCGATGGCGGCGGAGAGATTGGTGGTGGTGGTGTTGGAGTAGAGATGGTGGAGGGTGAAGACAATGGTGGGAATTTGATTATTGGATAAAGAAAATGCTTGAGATCCAGAATCATCTGCACTAAGCACCACAATTAACCACAACAATTAAGGGAAGCTGTACTCATTTGGAGTTATAAGATTCAATCTCGTGTGTGGTGTTTAAGCACCAACGGTGGCATATAGCATGTTCTAGGACTTGAAGGAAAAAAAAAAAAAAAAAAAAAAGGAGAAATTGAATTTGCTGTCGTTTATTTATTTATTTTATTATGGGGACAAGAAATTTTGTTGGGGATCGTATCGTTTTGGTTCTGACTGTGCGGGTGGGGGAAATGTTTTTGAAATCAATTGTGTATCATGGAGGAATTGGCAATCTTCACAAAAAAAAAAAAAAAAAAAAGTTCACATTTTTCTCAACCAATTTCGAAGTTGCTTATTATCTTCATTAATTTCCCACCGATCACATCTGTGTCATGGAGGAAATATTTACCAAAGAAAAAAAAAAGGTTTACATTTTTCTCAACCAAATTCGATGTTGCTTCTCATCTTCATTAATTTTCAACGTATCATAAATTTTATATTTATATGTTAATTAGTGATTTTTACTCTATTTTAAATTAATCACTTATTTTTTTGACTTTGACAATAGAGAGTCGTGAACAATTGAAGCGGCATCACCAATGAAGTTTAGTTCTTCTTTCTTTCTTTCTTTCTTTTTTTGTCATCTTATGCACTTAGGTTGGCAAATTTGTTATGGTAACTTTTCATTTGCTTTCACGTTGGGGGAGAAAAATTATATTCATTTAACCACAACTTGTTACACCAGTAATTGATTATTTTTTATTTTTTCACACAGAGCTTGTACCGCTTACGGTTGAGGGTAACGAGAAAGATTTTATCAGGACTCTAGTTATCATAAGCTTGTTTATATGCATATATATATAAAGTTTTGTTTTTCTTTTGGGTATTCTAAAGGCCGGCCCTCAATTATTTATTTAGGTAGGGTCTCATTTTCAGAGTCGGCTCTTTCAAGTAGAGATCTTCCCTTAAAAAATAAAATAAAATAAAATTATCGAAAGAGAGGACTTCGAGAATTATAAGGGTCTCTTAGTGCAACTTTGTGAAGTCGTAGCAAAAGGTTAGATCACGCAATGTCCGGGGAGTCATGGAGACCAGTTTTTTTGAACGTGGGAATTTATTTTTCCTTGGAAAAGTGATTTTATAGCCAAAATTGGACTATTTTGAGGCTTGAATTCAAATCAGAAGAGGAAGGAAAGGAAAAACAATTTCTAAGCAAATCTGGAATTTCATTTAGTTTTTTTTTTCCTTCATTTTGGCCAAATTTGTAATCCAAAGAAAATCTCTTTAAAAGAAGGCAAACTTTTAGAATTAAATTAATTTTGGATTTATTGTAACCGACCATATATTGTTGCATTTATTTCGGGTCCACCTGTTGACTTTATTTTGATGTACTCTTTTGCTTTCACAAACATTGCGAACGTGTCACTGTAGGAAGCCATCCGAAACAACACAATGGAGGACCATTGCATTAAAAATAAAACAAAAAACCAAAAACAAAAGCAAAAAAACAAAACACAATGAAGTGGCTTCTCAGATCGTAATTTTATTGTTTTTTTTTCCCTAAAATTGTGATCAAATTTATTCCTACTTATTTTTCTTAGAATAATTAATCATAATGTTCTTTGTTAATTAAGTCCTTTGATTTTGCGTTCATGTCTACGTCTTCTCCCTTTGTTCTCAAAAATCAGAAATCTGATTAATTGATGTGAACATGAATTTATTAGCTTGTCCCATCTGCTTCACAAAAAACAAAATAAAAGAATAAATAAATAAATAAATAAAATCTTATCCATCTATCGCCGTTTTTGAGTTTCTTATCCTTTTCATATTTTTATTTATTGCCGTTTATGGATTCTGTTGTTTCTGATCGTTTTGCTAGTTTCTTTGTCGTCTCCGTGTTTCCGTCGTTTATTTTTATGTCACCTTAATTATTGTCGTTAGTCTTGTTTTCCGTCGTATTTATTTTGTCGTTTTTAATATACATCACCTCTTTTGATATATTTTTTTCCTTTTGGCCATCTGTTGCCATTTCGCCCTTATAAGTTGTTTGGCAAACTGAAATTTAAACAGTAAAAAGCTTTTATATATTATATTAAAAAATAAAAATTATTATTATATAAAACTCTTATATGTTATAGTATTTTCAATTAAAATTAGTTTTAATTATGCTTTAATTCACCTTACTAAACACTTTATTAGTCCTAGCTTTGAATGCTCTTGCTACATTATTGTCGTTTTCCCGTTGTACTTTAATGTTTTGTTGTTTCCGTACAAAATGACTTTGCTCTTTAGTGTCATTTTAAAGTCATTTTAGACATGAAATGATTATTATAGTCACAACGTATTATATTTATGGCAAAAATTAGAGTGGGGGCATAATTCGGGAAGGATTTAGAGTCAAGATAAGTAGTTTTCTTTAGATTACAAATTTCAGAATTAGAGCTAATTCGAATTTCATTAATGCATTTACTTAAACTGAAAATCATAATGCATTGCTATAAATTGCTTCTATATTCTTTGAGTAAATTTTATATTTTCATCGTAAAAAGAAAGAAAATATAAGATAATTGCTTCTATATTCTTTGAGTAAATTTTATATTTTCATCGTAAAAAGAAAGAAAATATAAGATAAGTATTATAAATTTAAGACAATAGAATGATAAATATAGTTTGCGGAAGTTTTTTTCAAAAAAGTCAAAAACAGTATAAAAATCAATAAAATAATTGAATTTTTCAATGTGTCAAATTAAAAAAATAATTTCTATAAAAGAATGTTACACCGATTATATTTTAATTGATAATATACGGATTATAATGATTGTAAGCGCATAATATAACTGTAATTCAAAAGTTCGTCACAAAAAGTGTAAGTGTCTTAGTAATTTTTAATACATTGAGTTTTCCATTTTTAATAACCTGTTTGACCAAAAAAGTGGGAATCATTTTTTTGTTAATAATATAAAGCTCTTATATATTATAGTAATAAAGTGTCAAGCTTTTACATACTATAGTAAAAGTGGTTTTAACTAACGGTTTCTACCATCTTTTCAAATACTAATAAATTAAGTATAGTTTAAACACTATAAAAGCATATATATACATTTTAAACAAGAGTAAAGAAAACATAGGTTAAAACTAAGAGAAAATTAGATAAATGGTTTATATCTGACCATTTTTAAATAAATAGTTGAATTTTTAAAAAATTAAACAAATGATATTTTTAATGTAATATATCATTGATAAAACACCGGTATATTATTAATGTATATCATTGATTAACATTAATAAATCATTTATTAAATATAACTTATCATTAATAAATTAATTTGTTATTAATCTACTAATAATTTATCATTGAAAAACTATTGAACTATTGATTGAACAAATCATCGACTTAATTAAGAAGAAACTATAAATCAATACATCAGTTTATCAATAATACACAAATTAGCATCAGTATATTATTATTGATATAAGAAAAGGTTATTTTTTTATTTTTTAAAAACTAAGACTATTTACTTAATTAAAAAAGAGCCATTGGTCTCCAAGTGTCACAAACAATGCATACCCCACTCTGTTTCCTCCATTCAGAAAGAAACACGGCGCCACTGTAGTGTTGGCAGCGTAATTTCTTTCAAAGAAGGGAAAAAAAAAAAAAAAAAAAGCAAGAAATTCTTGAAAATATTGCTTCTTTCCCTCCTCCTTCTTCTTCCCGACGGTTAATAGGCGCGCGCACGCGCTCAGCGGAGACAAAAGAGGGAAATCGAGAAAATGTCGAACCCTTCAGAAGAAACCCTAGCCGAAGTGGAACTGGACAAGCACGAGGAAGAAGAAGTATACGAGCAGAGAGGCTCTGAAAACGACAACGACAACGAAAATGACAACGACGATCTCTCCCACGAGTGGGAGACTATGGCTCGAGCTTGGCTCATCTCCTTCCCCGAAGCCAAAGCCGTTTCCATGGCCGAAGTCGAGTCCTGGATTGACTCCAACCTCGATTCTCTGCCCCACGGCATAAAATCCATGCCTCGTTCCGACCTCTCTCTCAGGCTCATTTCCATTCAGAACATGCGTCTCCCCAACAACAATCAGGTACTTTTTATTTTTATTTTTTTCAATTTCCTGTCAATTTCATGCCGTTTATCAGTTTCGAGGTTTATTTCTTTTTGGTTAATTGCATTGGTGCATTTTAAACTCTAGGTATTTAACAACTTGAAGCTCTCGATTTTGACAAATAGTACCCTAAATTAGAAGTTGTTGCAATTTTGGTCCGATAGGCATCAGGTATCAGTTAATGGATGGAAATTGTCCAAGATTTTCGCACAACTTCATCTTAAATTTATCGTTGGTTAGCGAATTGGATAGTAAAACTTTTGACGTTCTGACATTTAGACCTAAATTTTCGTCCATTAATTGATGTCTCTTATTGAGTGGACTGCATTGTGCATTGCCAAAGATTGTAAAGTTTAGGGCCCGAAATGTCAAAGTTAAAAATTGATAGTGCAACTTGCAAATAACGATAATTTTAGGGTGCATGAATGCGATTTTACCCCTTTTTTGCCGCGAGAATTCATATATATATGTATATATATATATATTTGTATGTATATGTATTCATGCAGGCAAAAGAAGGAGAAGGGGACGGAGAAGAAGAAGAGGCGAGTCAAGTTGATACCCCACATGCTCGGTTTCAACGTACTGATCAGTGGAGACCAGTTTATTCATGGTTAGAATCACTGGACAAAGATGAGGTGGTCAAGTCTAAGGACATTTCCGACTGGTTAAATGAGAACCCAAATGTGCAACAACAGTTGTGTTCTAGGCATTCTCGGTACCACTTGATGCATTACATCAAAAAGTGTCATATGAAGATACTCAAGAGAAGAGAAAAGAAGAAGGTAGAAAATATTGGTAATAATAATATTGATCAATTAGAAAAAGGGTGGGGTTATTTTATTTTATTTTATTATTTTTTTACTCCTGGTATTATTTCTGAACAGGGGTTTCAGCAGTCTCAAAAAGGGGCTTCTATCAAGGTTAACAAAGATGTGGTGATGAAACAACCAGCCGTGCTTCCAAGTTTAGGTATTTCCTGGTCTTTACTGTTTCAAATGTTGCACCTTTGCAGGTTCATATGTTGATTTTAGAATGCATTTGACAGGCACAAATCTAAACTCATTCTAGAGTTATGCATGCACAGTACCGACAGTAAAGGGTTTAAAAGGCAATCCCAGAAAATATTGAGAGAGAGCTTTGTGAAAGCAGGAAATTAATAGGTTAAATGCTATCATAATTGAAATCCATGCGACTTGTTCCAAATGTTGTTTCATATTTTTTGCATAATATATGAAGGTATCGATGAATTTAGGTCTAGTAGCAACTATTTGTTGTCTTTCTATTCACTTATGTGGGAAGTTTTGGAGTTAGATTCAAATGGTTTTGCCTAAGAACAGAGAATATGAAAAGATCCAGGAGTTGTTTGTAGCGTCTCAATTATGTTTATTATGCACATACACAATATAGGATACTTTGTTGCTTTAGGACAAGGATTTGAAGCTAGGATTTTATTGTCTCCATTTATTTGCATTGGCGTTTTCATTGGTTATAATTCCACTGGATGTTTATCTCTGTCAAAATAGAGTTGATCATTGCCCAAGGCCATTTTATCTAATGGCACTAGGAGTTTGGGTGGGGTACGACTTTTGGGTAGGTTGTGGGTTTGATCCCACGTAGTAAATAAACCAAAAAAAAAAAAAAAAAAAGAACAATAGGTTGATCATTAACCAGTAGTCAATTAATTAGTTCTCTTGGTACCATTTATAAGTTAAATTAAACTTTGTCAGAATGTGAAAGTTGTAGTTGGTAAAAATCTCTTGTCAGCTCAAGCTTTTCAAAGGAGTAGTAATCTAACGAACTTAGAGCAATTTCCTTGTCTTTCTGTTTAAAAGAGAGATATTTATAATGTGGCAGCGTTTATCTCATCTGTTATTGGTTCCAACCTGTCCCTTCTTTGCGGGGTGTGATATTTAGTGTCTTTTGTATTATTGATATCTGAGCTTGTTTGCATCCTTGTTGTCATCTATTTGTGTAATTAAACAATCTCTTCGTCTCAATATTACATGGTTCCACCTGTTTGATTCCTTCATTTTTTTTTATTTTTTATTTTTATTACAGTTAACACTGCAACGAGCATACCTAAAGATAGTGACGTATATTTGGCCAAGCGAAAGGAAGCACTTCAGAAATATGAAATGTAGGTCAAGCATTGTTGTTGTTGTTGTTGTGAGTGTGTTTTGGTTTTTTTTTTTTTTTTTTTTCTTAATATAAATCTTCCCTTTACTTATTGATTATATGTTAATATGATTCCAGTTTAGTAGAGTTGGAGAAGCTGCTTTCCCCATCTTTTATGCGTCAAGAGCTAAGCAAGTAAATAATTTTGGAACTAGAAGTCATCTTGTAAATTAACCCTCTCAGGATGGTAAGCATGGCTAGAGCCTGTATCCGACGATTCAAAATTTTGCAATCAACAATGGATCTAGAAATTGGTCCCAGAGTTGGATACAATCTTATCTGTAAATTTGACAACTTTTCTGGAGCTGAATGCCATATCTAGTTTTTACCAATTGCTTTACATTTCCGAATTTGTTCCTATGAACTACAACTGGCAGTTTCTCTATCCTAAATGCAAGAAAAATTGATTTTGATAGACGATTGGGAAGTTTGATTCAAGTGGGGGAAAAGAAATGGACCCAGAGAATATTATGAGAAATTGAGAATATCTTTTCTTCTATATGTACTATTTTAGGCTTCATTGATTCAAACGTTGTGGAACATATCAGTTTGTAATCAGATTGGTCTAATTTCTAGTCCTTAATCAATAATTATTAATTACAATTTACAAAGCGGAAAACAAGCGCCTGAATCGCCTGATCTTAGATAGGCCAGTCACGTGCTACAAAGTCTTCCAGAATTCTGATTATAATAATTAGAATTCTTGAGTAGGGTACAATTATAAAAAAGCACCTTGCTAGTTGGTTCTGTTTTTTATTGTTAAATTTTGTATAAGATTGTAGCTTAATGCTTAAATTAACAATACTGTCTTTGGCGGATTGAAATCCCGATTTTCCTTTTTTTTTTTTTTTTTTTTAACTTTGAAGAGGGGATTTAAATTCTTTATCTTTAAAGAAATCAGGTGTGCTTTTCTCATTAGTCTATGCCCGCAACCACCAATATCACACTATTTGGAGACTTAAAACTACGCAATCAAATTAGACAGAAGAGTTGGCGTTCAACGTTTGTGGCTTTCCACAAAAAACAAAAAAATGAAGTAAAGAATAAATAAATAAAGAAAAAGTCGATGTTGGTTTCTTACTTTCTTTACTAGCCATCAATTTCAACGTTCATTGTTTCTTTCCCTTGTTATTGGCCTGGGTCTGAAAGGGTATCTTCCAACCTTGGAGCAACTGTCAAAATGTCAATAAAATATTTTGACGTACATTATGGAAGTTCAATAAAAAAATGGCCGGCCTATAAATTGCAAACAAGGTTGAGTCCATTAATGTAACATCACTGTCTTTAGTCTTGACACACGTTATGGAAGTTCCCTTGAAGAAGATGAAGAGCTTCGATTCCTTGTTGTCCTTGAAAGTTACACTACTAACAATAGTAATTGTACTAGTGCATATTTCAGAAGCTCACACCGGAGGCAGCCATGGCATCGCCGGCGACGTGGTCCAGCCACCGTCTAAGATTGCCATCCACAGGGCGGTTTCCGAGCTTCACAAAAACGCTTCCATCAAAGCAACACCAGTTGTTCTTGGAACCAAGGTTATGTAATATCTGAATTCACAGTTGCACTTCTTGTTGTTGGCCAACAAACATATCATGTGTTTTTATCCATGTATACGAGGCCAAAGGAGTTGCAAATAGTAGAAAACTGATTCGATGATTTTGGACGATGGGTTTGTGTTGCAGGGTGAAGATTATCAGTGGGTCACTCTTAAAGTTGAATGCCCTAAGCCTAGTCAAGATGATTGGATAGCGGTCTTTTCTCCGACAGATTTCAAGTAATGTTATTTTGTCTTCTCTTATAACTGCCTTCGAATTTTGCTTTAAAGTTGTTTGATTAAAGATCATGTTTTATTATGGCAGTTCATCTATTTGTCCAGCTACTGATGAGATGGACCATGCTCCATATATATGCTCTGCTCCAATTAAGGTATGTTAATAGCAATCTACACATCTCTGTTAGATGGACTAAATCATTTCATCTTCTTTTATCATTTTCATGTTAAACTTTTGTTTTCGTTTTCAGTACAAGTTTGCAAATTATTTGAATGATGATTACACGAAGACAGGCAAAGCAACCTTGAAGTTTTGATTAATCAATCAACGAGAAGACTTCTCCTTTGCATTGTTCTCAGGTGGGTTGTTAAATGCTTGTTAATTACCCTTCTCTTTCAGCTTCTCTCTTCATAGAACTTTATGTTTTATGTCGTTTTGTCTCTCACCCTTGGTTCTTCATGGTGTTTTTGCAGGTCCTGTATTTTATAGTTTACATTCTTTCACTTTTTTAGCTTTCTGTGGTTACACTTCATGAGTTGTCTAACTTCTAAGTTCTGATATGCAGCCAAAATTGGTGGCGGTTTCTAATGTTATACGCTTTGCAAATCCAAAGGCACCCCTTTATCCCCGTCTTGCTCAAGGAAAGTCGTGGAATGAAGTAAGCTCATTTAATTACACATGACATAAATGTTTGATTACCTATCAATTCGTTTGGAATCACATCATTGTTTGTGTTGAACCTACTCTTAACTATCTAAGCCTTAATTTGTACATGGTAGGACTGAGAACATCAAACTCCAATGGCAAAAAAAATTTTATCCTTCTGTTCTTTGACATCCATTGTTTCATACAGACCATGTAATGCTGAGTATTAATTGACCTTATATACTGCTAAATTTGTTGAAATGCTGTTTTTACTTTGATTTAGATGACAGTGACCTGGACAAGTGGCTATAAAATTGATGAAGCCGTGCCCTTTGTTGAGTGGGGTTTCGAGGGACGAGATCAAATTCAAACACTAGCAGGAACATTGACTTTTCATCGAAACGGCATGTGTGGTACAAATCAATCTTTCTCCTTTATCTAACACTCTTGAGAATTTTGTTTCTATCATCTAAGTCTTCTTAGGAAGGCTAATTAGGAAGGCTAATTTCTTTTCTTCCTTTATTGCTTATTCACTTTTTTTTTTTGAAAGGTTATTGCTTATTCGCTTTCCATATCCAAAGCTTGGTTAAAACAACTGATTTGTTACGAAATTTGCTTCCTTGCACAGAAAATATTTGGTCGTTGCTTTCAAATTTAGTCCGATTTTTGCTTCAGCACTTTAAGAATAAATATTAGTTCAGGTGGTTAGATTTAGCTGAAAATACTTTGATTTATACTTGCAAACACAAACTATCACACAGAGTTAGTTTTGAGTTCTTAACTTGAGGAAATTTAGAAGAATATGGCAGTTGAACCCCATTGTAGTAACCAAGTTCTTCTCTTCTCTTAATCTATAGGCCCACCAGCTCGCACATTTTGGTTGGCGAGATCCTGGTTTCATCCACACAAGTTTTCTAGAAGACTTGTGGCCAAACTTAACGTATGCTTCATAAAGTACTAAAAATAATCCCATAAATTTTTCAGACATTATTATATAGTTGCTCTTAAGACTATAATGGTTCTTTGCTCTCTCAGGTACTCTTACAAGCTTGGACATAGGTTACAAAATGGTACTTCTATTTGGAGCAAGTCCTACTATTTCAAATCATCACCGTATCCAGGACAGGAGTTATTACAACGTGTGGTAATATTTGACGATATGGGAAGGGAATGCCACTAAAATTAATAGCCTTTTCATTTCACGGGTTTGGACCACCCTTTTGCTATAGTGTGTTCTCGGACAAAACATTTGAACTTTGTACAAACTTATGAACCAAAAGTGGGCATAAGTAGGAAAAAAAAAACTAAAAAAAAGGAAAAAAAATGAAATTACCAAAAAGTGAAGTTCAAACCTTTTTTGCCATACTGTTTTCTTGCACAAAAAAATTTGAATTTTTTTTCAAACCTATGAACCTATTAGTGCATAAGTAGAAAACAGCAAATAGAAAAAGAAATTACCAAAAGAAAATTTACCCTTTTTTTCCATCATATTGCAGGCAGAGCGTGATGGTTCAAATGAGCTTAACAACTATCAGCCAGGCTCACTCAATACCACAGATCAATGATTAAGGACCTAGATAACGTAGACATAGTTTTCCACATAGGTGACATTGCATATGCAAATGGATACATATCACAGTGGGACCAGTTCACAGCCCAAGTGAAGCCCATCACAGCAACTGAACCATACATGATTGCAAGGTTTGATATAAGCTAGTTTTATTTCAGTTTCCATATTGTGAGTTCAAACATTTTTCTTCTGGAACTTAACATGGTGAGTATTCCAACAGTGGCAATCATGAGCGTGATGTACCCGGAACAGGCTCATTCTATGATGGAAATGATTAGGGTGGTGAATGCGGTGTGCTGGCTGAGACAATGTTTTATGTTCCTGCTGAGAAAAGAACCAAGTTCTGGTAAATATCATGAATATATTAAGTGAAAAGTTATAGAAGCAAGGCTTAGAAAGATCTTTGACACACCAAGTTTTGGTAGATATGAAGTTGAGTGAAGTCAGAAGAGACATCTTGTCTAACCACTTTTAGCAAAAAGTATAAGAATACCTCAATAATTTTCTAAGTTAAAAGCTAATTTTGGCATAGCATTTTGGTAGTAGAAAAAGAGAAGTGAAAGCCATGACATTGTAGATACTATTTAGAACCACACTTTTTAAAGAGTTTAAGGAGGCAAAATCCATAATTAAGTTTATTATAAGAAATAAAAAGATTAAAATAAAGTTTATAAAATCTTACTCAAACTCCGGTGCAAGTTTTTAAATCTTCTCAAAAGAGTTTTCTTTAGAAGCCACTTTGTGGCATTGACAAGAAGCTCAGACCTCACAATTTGTCAAGAGAAAAAAAATCCTCTCACACACTTTTAGAAGCAGCTTTAAGACTTGGAAATCCAAAAAAGAGCCTTGACAAAAAGGCGTATAACCTGCTTTTCAGTAGCCATTAAAACCATGTTGTTACTGTTCCATTGCAGGTACTCAACAGATTTTGGTATGTTTCACTTTTGCATAGCTGACACTGAACATGATTGGAGAGACGGATCAGAGCAGTACAAGTTCATAGAGAAGTGCCTTGCATCAGCAGACAGGAAGACACAGCCATGGTTGATCTTTGCGGCTCATCGGGTTCTGGGATATTCCTCCAGTTATTGGAAAGATAGCTCATTTGGGGAGCCAATGGGAAGGGAAAGCTTGCAGAAGCTGTGGCAGAAGTACAAGGTGGACATTGCATTTTTTGGCCATATCCATAACTATGAGAGGACATGTCCCATTTACCAGGCATGCAAAAAGATTTACTTTTGCGTCATTTACTCTACATTGGTAGTTTAAACACTAGACGTAGCCAGGCAAAACGACAACTTACAAAGTAATAGGTCGTCTAGGGCCTTGTCAAAATGATATCCCAAAAACGACATGTCGTTGAGATGAGTATTTCATTATTTAGAACGAAAAGTCGTATGGATCTTACAATTAAAAAACGCCATGCCGCGGTAAAGCAACATGTTGTAGAAAACAGCCGTTAAAAAAGACATTCCAAAGGCATGTCCCTTATTTGAACGATATCTCAAGCAACGACATGTCGTTGAGAGGACTAGTTATCCTTAAGAAACTACAAGTGGTATGGAACTAGTAGTAATTAAAAAACGCCATACCACTATAGAGAGACATTTTGTAGAAAACAGCCTCTAAAACGACATTCCAAAGGCATGTCGCTTAAAAATAAAATCACAATAAATAACGACAATGTTGGCAAACGACAAGTCGAACAACAACGACATCGTTTACATGCCGAATTTTCAAAGTACTATGTAAACAATATCTCTGGAATAGGAACGAGTGATTTCGTTCAGAATCTGATCCTAGAACGTCCTAGGAGAAAACATTGTAGAAAGACGGGTGGTTTTTAGAAACATGTCCTTGGGAAGGGGAAATATTATACAGAAAACGACATCACCTCGCATTACATGCTCTAAATTGCATAGAAAACGACTCCTAACAATTTGGGTAGGACTGGAACTTATAAAATCAACGTTGAAGAGAGTGTTTTGAGAATCAAGTTTGAACTTAAAGTTGAAATTTAAAAACTATAGCATGTGAAAACTTTATGGTATAATGTATTTTTGCTTTACATTATAGCAGGAGAGAGTTTTACAACATAACAGTTGTGACTTTGGTGTCAAAAGCGTAATTTTCAAACTCTCTTGAATAAAGCGGCCTGTTGAATATATAATATTAAACTACATAACGAGATTCAGAGCCAAAAAAAATAAAAAATAGAAAACTAGATGACAAGAAGTGACACGTCGTGTGAAACACTATAAAAGTAAATATGAACCATGAAATGTCATATGAAAAAGATCACTACAAAACGAACATGTCGTATATAAGACATTTAGAAACCGAGAGAAGTGTTTCTTGTATGCAGACATGACAAACGACATGTCTTCATCTCAACTTAGTAAAACGATGAACAAATGACTATTTTGACAACCTTTGCAAATTGGTTTCATGTGGTAACTGATATTAGTTATCAGCTCCCCTTTCCAATGGAGAAAACGAGGAGACACAATTACATATATACTATAAACTGAATCCATGGTTGACACAATTACATATATAGTAGAACTTAGATAATTCTATATTTTACTTGAAGCGTGTGGCCATAAGTTACACGTGTGGTCTCGTAAATATGTACAAACCAAAGAAATTTGGCCATAAGTTACATTGGTTATGTCTTTTTTTTTATTCATTTCCTTTTTGACAGGAATAAAAAAAGGCAAAAGGATCAATGCACAAGATCAAAGTGAAAACCTAGGCAAAGAATTTTCCAAAACATATTAGTGGAAAATAACTTATCTTGCAAACAAATCAACCATTCATATCTTAGGATAAGGCCAATGGGGAAAACGTTATTTTTTTTTTTAGAGATTTTACAGATTGGATCAAGAGTCAATCCATAATCCAATCAGTATATATCTGATTGTAAAAATTTCAATCAGAAATTAATCTATGAATACCCCAATCTAATCTAAAAATCTTAGATTTTACGAATTAGATTCTATGAATTCATGGACTAAGGCTTTATATTAATTAAAAAATTAAAAATTAAAATTAACATAATACAACATAGCACAATTTAATAAAATCCAACATATCACAACCGAATCGAAGGCAAGTTTTTGATAACAAAGTGTATTGTAGCATTACAAAAAATTACAACAAACAAATTTAAATAAACTTTAGACATGAGTAAACGTCATGAATATTGGTCTTTATGACTTTTAAGCAGATAAACTGTAAACGCAACACGGTAGATGCGTAGGTTTATACATTTATTACAATTTTGTGTGTATATATATAATTTATACAATATATATAGTTCATATTTATAGATTAAACGAATTTAGAGATATTTAATCCATAATCCAATCAATGCATAACGGATTGCGAAAATCTCAATCCAATCTATATATAATAGATTGGAAAAACTTCAATTTAAAACCAATACGTATTTTTCATAATCTAATCCAATCTGCTAAATTAGATTGGATTGAGCGGATTATACGAATAGCACCCTATATTTTTTTCTATAACATTGTAACGTTTTTAGCCGTTTATGGTTGTCATGCTTGCAGAATCGGCGTATGAATTCAGAAAAATCTCCTCATTCGGGCACAGTGAACAGGACAATTCACATCGTTGCGGGAGAGGTGGGAGCCACTTGATGGATATCGGGCTAGTGCAGACAATTTGGGGTCTCCAGAGGGATGTCGACTTTGGTTTTGTCAAACTCACAGCATTCAACCAATCCTCACTTATGTTTGAGTACAAGAAGAGCAGTAATCGGAAAGTCTATGATTCCTTCACCATCTCAAGGGACTACAAGGATGTTTTGGCCTGTGTACATGATGGTTGTGAACCCACCACTTTAGCTCTTAATTTTGGAATATTATATTTTAATGTTTTATGAGGAAAAAAGAGACTAAAATGTACGAGAAATTGGGTTGGATGCCTTTTAAAGGTATTTTAAAAATAAATGATCATATATTTTTTAAATTAAGAAAATAGTCAATTTTTATTAATTATAAAATCAAAATGATAAATATAATCTTCATTAATAAACCCAAACTTATCACTAATAAATTAATAAATTATTAGTGATAAAAGCTAAGTCTATCAGTGATAAACTCGAGTTTATCACTTGTAAACCATAACAAGAGTAAAAAAAAACACACCAACTCCTCCCGTTTCTCTTTCATCTTCTTTCACTATCTCTAGCAGGATAGCACCTTCTTCTCCAACGTACATCTCCTCAATGCGATAGCTCTGTCGACGACAATGGTGACCTTGCGCAAGGTCTGCCTTCGACAAAGAAAGAGGTGATGGACGATGGGTGAAGATAGTAGATCAGCTCCATTGCGAGGCAGCAGGACGAGAGAATGCGGAAGTAGCAGAAGAAAGATAGAAAGAAAGGAGGGAGAAGGGAGAGAGAAGCATGGAGGGATGAACGTGTTTTGCTAGAGTGAAAAAAAGGTTGACGGTGCTAGGGTTTCATGTTTCAGAGTAAGATTGGTTTATTTGAAGGGTGTTTTTGTCTTTTGGGTTCCATTAGTTGTTTTAGAAATAGGTGGAGCGATCATTCTTCTAGTTTAAGAGAAGTTGGGTTACACGGAAAGGATTGCATTTCATACATGACATGACAACATAGGAAAATATTATTGAAAATGGACGAGAAATTAGATATGATAGAAACTAGCACCTGATAAAAATTAGTGAAAGATAAGGATTGGTACTTAAAACAAAGAAGAAAAATATAACACAAGCGTCAATATGATTTTTGAACTTGGATTTCCTTCCTAATTATCTCAAAAGCTTATGTGAACAAAATCTTTTAAAATAAGTTTATGAGAGACAGTAGAAAGATATTGACAATCAACAATGCGCTTTTTGAAACCTTAAAACAGATTTTTTTTTCCCTTTTAAATTAAAGACGATATGAAATATTACTCTGATTAAAAAAATCATAAAATTTTTTTAAGGAAAATATTACAGTTATAAATTTCACAAAGATGCCAAAGGTAATATAATAAACGACCAGTTGTATACTAAACTAAACGACGAAATCATTATTTTTAGTGAAAAAAAATTTTATGCATGCAATAAACTACAAAAAAAATGCATATGTTTGAAATTCTTCAAAATGCCTTTAGGCTGCCATGCACACTTCCTTGTTGTGACGTGTTTTAAATTTGACCCTTATTAGTTAAAGACCTGAAAAACAAATTTAAATAAAAATTCAAAACCAAATATACCTATTTTTTAGGGAACCAAATTTATCACCATTATAAAATTGAGATTAAGCGTATTTATATATTTTCACTTTCATGAAATTGTTTATGAAATCCTTGCCAAGTAGTTATCCAATAATTTTTTGGTTTATCTCGGATATTGAAGAGCACATAGAATCTAGGACATAGTTAAAAAAAAAAAATAAAAATCCAAGAGATAGCAAACTACGCAAGTAGTTGCGTACTTTTTTCTTAATTAACTACTTCCCACGCCTAACTATATAAACAAAGATTTTGCACCCTCAATAGCAAATATGACCCACCAGTCTCTCTCTCTCTCTCTCTCTCTCTCTCTCTCTCTTTTATTTTTTTCTCTGATACCCAATTGGCATTAAATGCTGGAGATTATTCCGAGAACCCGGAAAGCATCAAATTAAGAAGATCACATTATATATTCTTTCTCAGAATGGGAGAGGCCAGTTTTCACTTTCAATTCCTAGAGAAGAGAATGGTTAAGGTTTTTCTGTTCCTGTTGTTGTTGATGAACTTCGGGTTGGTTTGGGGTCACGGCAATGGATTTGGAGAGCAGCCACTTTCCAAGATCGCCATTCACAAAGCGACTATTGCTCTCAGTGATTCCACTTACTTAAAAGCTTACCCTTTTGTTCTTGGCTCAAAGGTAACGTTGTTACTCTCGAATTTTGCTTCTCTTTCGTGTAATGCTTGCTGCTGCTGCTTCTTCTTCTTCTTCTTCTTCTTCTTCTTCTTATTATTATTTTTTAACGATGGATGCCCACAATTTGAAGATTTGGAATTGACCCACATAGAGCTTAAGTTAAAAAAAGGAGGTTGAAATTTTGCTGAAAAATTTAGATGCCACTTAATCTATCGGGTTAGCTTAACGCAGAGCCCGGTGGGCGCCTGCACTTGATTCTTTTTAATATTGAATATATAAAATTTTATGCCAATTATTTTTCACCCCTCCTAAAATTATATTCTGTTCGCTTAAAATTTAATATCTTCTTTATTTAATTTTTCTTGATAACGTTGACATGCGTTTCATCCTTTTGACTAAATTTTCTAGTTCCACCCCCGGTTGGGCTAGTGCTTTTGTTGGGATGGTTCATAAATTGATGATTAATTTTGAACGTGTGTGTATTTATTTATTTGTTATCATTGTTGTTGGCATGAATTTTTGCCTAGTATTTTGTATTAGGGGTCCAAATTTAACGGTTGTTGTGTTATTATGATTTTTGGTTCACGGAGCTTGGTGATACGCGCATATGTTGTGATTCATATTCTACAGGGTGAAGATACTCAATGGGTGACTGTGGATTTAGATCACGCTGAGCCTGCTGAGGATGACTGGGTTGGTGTTTTCTCTCCTGCGAAGTTCAAGTAAATCTACGTCTTTGTCAAATCTTGCTTTGTTAAAGTGGACTTTCTATATAACTGAGATTGTAGAACAGTTCATTGCATAGACTAGAAATCTACATATTATTGAACAATGCTCAAAATTGATGTGATTTTGTTTTTGATACGGACAGCTCATCGACTTGCCCGCCCGATGATGAGCCAAAACAGCAAACTCCATATATATGCTCTGCCCCAATCAAGGTGTGTAAATGCAAGTTTAGCGTGAATGGTAAATTGATTTTGCAAAAAATTTCTTTGACCTTGTGCTGTCGAATGCTCTTTTCTTCAGTACAAGTATGCGAACGATTCAAACTCATATTATGCAAAGACTGGCAAAACTTCTTTGAGGTTCCAGCTGATAAATCAGCGGGCAGATTTCTCGTTTGCATTGTTTTCAGGCGGGTTGTCAAATGTGCGTTCTGGACTCTTTCTTTTGTTTTATGCTTCACCTGCATTTTTTACATTTTGAGTACTATCGATGGTTTGTTGACATGATGATGTTAACTAGTTGAATATTGCAGCCAAAACTGGTGGCAGTTTCAAACTTCATATCATTTGCCAATCCGAAAGCACCAGTCTTTCCACGTCTTGCTCTTGGGAAGTCTTGGAATGAAGTAAGCTTTCTTTTTCGCTGACGGTTCTTTACCTACTGTATGCGCAACTTACTGTTTTTATGTCCTGAGCTTGAGATAGTGATTGTTTGGTTGATTTGGATTTCCTGTGCTATGTTCTTTTAATTTCTTTGTAACCAGATGTGGGCCTGTAAAAAGGTGTAAAATGAGCCACATGAAGGGTTATCCACACACATAATATTGAGTTCCATTCATGCACAAAAGTTGGAAGAAGAAAATTTGTGACTTCTAGTTTTGATACTGAAATTATCTTATTTGTACATCCTTCCCACTTTAAGAGAATGACATTCTTGCAAACCCCGATTCAGATTTTCTCACGTTCTTGCTGAAGCCTCCTTTTTAATTAAATCTATGTAATTTTTAGGTGAGAAATTCTATTGCATTGACAAGAAATCCTCCTAACCAGTTTAAAATTGAACATATTCAGCCTTATCCCTCAAACAATTCGAAGAAGGGAAGAAAATGCATGATTAAAAGTGCAATCGAGAGAATAACAATAGGAAAAAAGAACAGTGTGGTTCAGCACAAGCCAAAACTTGGATATGAATTAGAGAGTTCATGTGATTCTGTATTTTCTCTCATATCTAATTGTGGTATATATGAACTCATACAAGCTGCAATCTTTGCAAAATTTTCCAATGTTGTGTAGATGACAGTAACCTGGACAAGTGGCTACAATATCGATGAGGCTGTTCCATTTGTTGAGTGGAGTATGAAAGGAGGAAGTAAAATGCGGTCCCCAGCCGGAACGTTGACATTTAGTCGGAGAAGCATGTGCGGTATGAATCCTCATAAATATTTTTACGCATTAAGATTAGCTACTTTGATACACATTTATTTCATTCTGGTTTACTTAGAAACCTTTTCCAATCTCGAAAATGGAATCACTAAATTTTAATGAAGGGTGAAAAGATTATCGTTAATGAATAGGCATGTTGAATTACAAGGTTTAACGTCTTATCCAGGTTCACCTGCAAGAACAGTTGGATGGCGAGATCCTGGTTATATACACACAAGTTTTTTGAAGGATTTATGGCCAAACTCCGTGTATGCATTTGAAGTGATTTATTTGTTTACGTTTTAATTTAGGTGTTATGCAGTATTATCAATGTCTGTTCTAATGGTTGTTATTTGACGGTTTCTCAGGTACACGTACAGGGTTGGCCATCTTTTATTGGATGGTTCATATGTCTTCAGCAAATACTATTCCTTCAGATCATCTCCCTATCCTGGACAGGACACGTTACAGCGTGTTATAGTATTTGGTGACATGGGAAAGGTAATATTTACAAAGCCAAATTCATGCGATGGTGTACCTTGATATTATTTATTGGAATAGTTTGGAAGACTTCTAAGTTTTGTTTAAACTTTTGATATCTTGAGCTAGTTGCTAATGCTGGAGGCTTTTATTGCAGTCAGTTTTTGATACAGAGAATTATATTCCTGCCGTTGTGATTCTAGACATAAAAACAACAGTAACAGATCGTAAGCAACTCCACATTGGAACAATAGAAACAAAAGAACACTTTTATTATATTTTGTGTATTGTACACTCCTTTTTGAGGTCTAAGGCTTATGTAGTGTGTATGTCTATGTTACAAGGAGTTGAGTACATTTGGGGCATATTTACTTCACGAATGGGAAAGGAAAGTAGAAGGGAAAATGAGGAATGTTCTGTTTTCCAACTATCATGTTCTTACTTATACAAATAGGAACGCTAATTTTGCGGTGCCCACATGATGCAGGGAACGAGGAATGAGGAAGCCAAGTCCTACGTCAATATACGATAAAATTGCTGTTCTAGCCTTTCTATATTTTAACTAATAGTTGTATGAACAAGGGCATTTAATACTTGAGCGATTAAAATTTCTTATTCCTAAAGTTAGTAAACATCAGAAAGGGAATGAGATTGTTCAAACACTACAAAATATGCCCTTCTATTTCTTTTCTAACACCTGTACTTTTCCTATTACATTCCATTACAAGTTAGTAGAGAAAGCCCTTAGAGTCTAGTGCTTTGTTGTATGAAGATAACATTAACATCCCCTTCTCTATCTTTCAGGCGGAGCGTGACGGTTCAAATGAGTACAGTAATTATCAGCCTGGTTCACTCAACACCACTGACCAACTCATCAGGGACCTAGAAAACATAGATCTGGTTATGCATATTGGAGATATTTCATATGCAAATGGCTACATATCACAGTGGGACCAATTCACGGCTCAGGTGGAGCCCATTGCATCAACCATACCCTATATGATTGCAAGGTCTGCACAAAATGCTCGTTAGTCGTTACACGTTTTTCACTTTCCTCTATATGTTAAATCATTTTCATTGATACATTATGATGTTGAATATTGAATTTCAATTTGTTTCCCATAGCGGTAACCATGAACGTGATTGGCCAAACTCGGGGTCCTTCTATGACACTTCGGATTCAGGTGGAGAATGTGGTGTGCTGGCCGAGACTATGTTCTATGTTCCAACTGAGAACCGGGCTAAGTTTTGGTAAATTGCGTAACTTATTTAAAACAACTCAAATGCATTTATGTCTTGTAACTTAAAGTTCTATTCCATATTTTCCTCTAGTTTCTATATAAGTCGTATTTTCTGTCCCCGCACAGGTATTCTACAGATTATGGCATGTTTCATTTCTGTGTAGCTGATAGCGAACATGACTGGAGAGAGGGTACAGAGCAATACAAGTTCATTGAGAAATGCCTTGCATCTGTAGATAGGCAGAAGCAACCTTGGCTGATCTTTATCGCTCATCGGGTGCTTGGGTACTCCTCCAACAGCTGGTATGGCCTGGAGGGTTCATTTGAAGAGCCCATGGGAAGGGAAAGCTTGCAGAGACTCTGGCAAAAATTCAAAGTAGACATTGCATTTTATGGACACGTCCACAACTATGAAAGAACATGCTCCGTGTACCAGGTATATGCCCAAAATTTGCACTTACGCCCATACGACGCTTAAGCCCGATTATACATATAGCTTTTCATCATGCATGTTTTGGTTACATTTTTTTTTTTTGGTTGGTGTCAGAAGAGTATGTCCAGTAACATGTTGACCAAACAGTTCAGTCAAAAGCTCTAGTCTATTCTGTGCATCTCATTACTTTTATCATGCACATGCTAATGACACCTTATGTTATTGTCCGTAACTATTGTCATAAGAGAGTATTATAGTCTTCGGCAAATATCTAGTTTCATTTATCACGTGGGTCTTTTTCTTTATCTTAACCAAACTTGTAAAGGAAAATTCTATGGTAAGTTTTGTTTTGTAAATTTGATATGATTCTAATGTGATGTGATCTGACAGTTCAGATTTGTGTTTCACTATTAGTATTTTTATCATATACCATACCCGACTACAGAATTCTCCTGCGGTAAAACGAGAAGTTGCAAAAGAAGACTTGCCATTTCATTCTTCTCCGATCTAACCCACCCTGTGTTGTGTTGTCGCAGAGCCAATGTGTGAACAATGAAAAATCCCATTACTCAGGTGTTGTGAATGGAACCATACATGTTGTGGTTGGTGGTGGTGGCAGTCACCTGTCTGAATTCAGCCAAGTCGTTCCAAAATGGAGTCTGTTCAGAGACTATGACTGGGGTTTTGTGAAGATGACAGCTTTCAATCACTCGTCACTTCTATTTGAATACAAGAAGAGCCGTGATGGGGAGGTCTATGATTCTTTCACCATTTCTAGGGACTACAAAGATGTCTTGGCTTGTGTCAATGATGGATGTGAACCACATACTTTGGCATCTTGAATTATTTTTATTCTATATAATATAATATGTACACATCTATATAGAAATTTCTCGGGCACCAAAAAAGTAACTTAAATGGTAGTACTTTTTTCTTAGCTCTTACATTTGCAGAATAGTAATTTTGACCTGATGGAAATACCTACCGCAGACAGATTATATGTTTGTCCTCTTTTTAGTAAAATAAAGATTTCACAGATTAGGTCTGTGTTAGGTTGGGCAAATCCCATTTTGGATTATTTTAAACTCAATAATGTCTAACTGTTCGGCCTTTTTCACATCTTTCTATGTCGTTCCTGTTCTCAAAGAGTTCCGTCAACTTCAGTTTTGAACATCATGCTTTACCATTCCGACCACGTGCATGAATTTTTTTGTTAATGCCCATCTCCTTTAATAATGAATTTTGTACACAAGTAAAATGGTGCAAAGGTATTCAAGGGGCAAAGGGTATTTGAAAAGCCAATACCATACAACCCAGTGGGCAGTTAACTTGTCAGGCTTAATAACATCTTTAACAAATTAGTTAGAATTAAAATTTTAAGTTTAAAAACTATAATGTGTATGAGCTTCTATAAGTAGCAATTTTTTATTTTTTTAACTCAAGTTTTTTACCTTAATTAGTTAAAACCAATTAGATCTAACCATCCAAACACATGATATATATATTTAAAAGATACCGGCAAAATCTTTCAAAAAAATGGTAAAACTTATTCAAACAACATGTAGATATATTAGGATGAGTGATGGCAGAAATTTTCTTATAGATATTAATACCACATAGTAAAGAAGAGAAAGTAAACACTATACACCATGAAACAAATACACTGTACATGTGCAGTGTTTTAGTTTTTGTTCCTATTTTTCCCCTTTCAGCCAGTGGCTTCTTGTCAGTTTGTTCCTTGTGTCATGTTTCAGTTTTGCCCTTGGTTCAATCTTCCTTTCTCCTCTCTTTGTTCTGGGTTTTCTGTCATTTCATTGAAAAAAAACCCTAGACCGATTGCTACGCTACCACAGCCCGCTTTCATCACTTCCCAAATATCACTTCTCTCATCGACATTTTCCCAAAGCCAAATCAACATAACCAGCTGAAGAAAAGCACATAACTCGATTCATAACTCCAATCTCATCATTTCTTTTCCATTTTTGGTTTTTCTTTTTTTAAAACCCCACGGAGAAAGAAATGGGAAAGAACCCAATTTGCAGCACACTCCCAAACATGGGAATGTCACCAATTATTACCTTAACCAGATAAGAGAACGAAGGACCAAAACCTGTGATAAATTTGGGCGCTCCTCCTCGCTCCCGCCGACGGCTGGCCCAGTGAAGAGGCTTCCCTTCCCCAAAACCTGTTTTGACTGCTGTTCTTCTTTTGTCTTTCTGGTCACTGTTCTCAGGCTCCGTCACTCTTTAATTGTTCTTTTCACAAGCTTAAACCATTTATTTATGTTTTTATGTTTTCTAAATATATTAATTAATAATATTTTTTTATTCATATTTTTATGTCTTAATATATAAATATATTTTAAAATATAATATTAATATATTTTTGTGTTTAATAACACTTTTGATAATTTTTAAAGTCATTACGAAATGTTAAATATGTTTTTAATTTATAAATAATTAAAAATATAAAAATAATGTGGTTATTTTATTTAAAGTCTTAATGTGTTTGTAAATAAATTTTTTATTTGTAAATATCTTTTATCATAATTTTAATAATATTTAAAAATATTTTTGTCTTAAAAATTAATATATGTGATAAATTAAAATTTATAATTATTTTTATGTGTTTTAATGTAAAATAAATATTTTTAATATTATTGTAAATATATTATTTGTAAAATAATTAATTTTAATGTGTTTGTTAATTTTAGATTTAAAATTTAAAAGAAAAACGAAGGGTAAAAAGCTCTTAAATGTATAAGAAATCAAAAGAAATTCAAAAATAAAAAAGCCTCTTGCCAGGTTTCAGCTGTCGGATCACGCAGCCTAAGGAACCCAGCCGTCCATGTGTCTTCCATGTGTTAGGGAGTTTTAGAGCCCATCTTGGATCTGGTGTAGCCTCTTATTCATGAGCTCGCTTCTCTTGCCATTCGATCAGCTGACATTGCCTCATCCAAAGGTCTGCTTTAAGCTGTTTATTTCCCTCCGCGCTGAATGGATCCGTCCCGTCACTTCAGTTTTGGTCAGCGATCCAGTGGTCTAGATTGCGTCACACCGGATTACAAAGTAAAATTTGTACAATCAAGACAGCTGTAATGAGAAAAGAAAAGAATAAATAAATAAATAAATCAGCCACTAGAAATTTTTTCACTATATAAACCCGTTGCTTCGCCCCTTCATTCACCATCCACGAGGGCAACGCCTTCTCCTTCGCTTTTGGGAGGGGATATTGTTAAGGTATTTCTTCAATTTCATTAAAAATAATAAAATAATATTTAAATTAATGTAAAAATTTTAGTAAGCTAGAGAGAGATAATCTTGTATATATAGCATATTGGTATGGTTTTTAACCTTATATTTGTGTTGTAATGTTATATTTTTATAGACTCAATTATATTTTTAATTTTTTTAATAATTATTGTTAATGTTGTTACGTTGCCAAATTCTTCATAAATTCAATCATGTTTTTTTTATGCAATTTAATTGTGTTACATAATTAATGGTAATAATACCAAAATCATTAGTTTTTGCTGCATTATAGACATAAACTTACATGGTAAATACTTGATAACTGTTGATTTATTGTTGACAGAGGATAGCCTATTATATTCTAAAACTATTTAATAAGAGGATGTTATGTCAGAATTAATGCAAAAATTGATTCCATTTAAATATAATCATTTTGATTTGTTATTATTTTTTCTATTTTAAAATTATGTTAATTATAATTGTAGTGACAATAGTTATAATCTTCATAGTTAGTGCAATAAATCATTAACGAGAGATAATTATTTTAACATTTTTATAGGAAAACCTTTACTGCATTATAGCTTGTTTTATTGTCGCTTTCAGTTGACTCATAAAATTAATAAAAGTGCTTGTAATTGATGAGAAAAGATATAATAAATTAAATGCTTTTAATTATTATTTAGAATTAAAACTCCATATCAATTATGAAATATATAAAGGATTCTCAAAGCTTTACCGTTTTAATTTTATATTTTAAATTTTAAATAAAAAATCACAAAAATATTTATTTTATGTTAAATTTTGTTTTAAAAAAACGCTTGTCTTTTCGAACATTTAACTTTATCAATCTCTCGAGTTACAAATTTTTCACCTCATTGTAGATACGACAACCTTATACTACAAACATATGTGTTTAAAGAAACATTTTAGGGGATACAACAGTCCGCTGGTAACCTCTATCGATTCTTGGACGATTTTAGTTCTCCTAATTACGACGATCTTGACATTTGGGTTCGTCAAATATTTCTCTCTGTCAATTTTTTTTTTTTGAATTAACATGAAAATTTATGGTTTTTTGTTTTTTTTTAAAGGAAGTGAAGAGAAAATTCCATTTAGAATTTCTGGTCATTTGCCTTTATACTTGGCTGACACGGTCTTGGGAGCAAGAAAGCTGTACTACTTTGAAACAGAGTATGTAGCATAGCTTTATTTGTTGTGCTGGTTAAAGACCATCTAATGCAATTGGTCTGCTTATTTATTGGTATTTTATTTAGTGATGAAGTGTAATGCTTAATATGTGGGACGTGTACGGGCAAAGCAGAAGCGGTCGAGTGCCGAGGTTTTGGCAGGAGGCTTTTGAGGCTGCTTATGAGGGTTTGGTCATTAATATTCTTGGGGTTGAAGAAGCCGCTTTCTCGGAGATTGCCAAGATGTCTCTTCTTTCCATCACTCTTGATTGGCTTCGATCTGATCTGGGTATTTCTAATTTGATTCAAAATTGTGATTTTTGAACAATATATGGTGATAGTACTGCTTGATTCTTCAACTGTTTGGTTTTGTTTATCAGCAACTGATTGATTGTTCAATAAGGTTAACGAGGTCTTAGATTTTTTAGGTAGACACCACTAGGTTTTGACACCCTTCATAAAATAAAAGGGTCCCTTTTTTTCTTTGTTTTTGTTATTGTTATTGGGTTTTTTTTTTTCTATTGTAATATGAAACCTCATGGTGAAATTTGTCTTCTCCTCGGGCAATCTAAGTGTGCTAACTAGTGGAGTCTAGAAATCTTTTCATTATTTTTGTTACTTGATGACTTGCTAAATATGTAAATTACATGCTTCGGAAGCTTTTAAAAGTGAAAAAAGTTTTTGGTTGTGTTACTATGTGATTGGGATTTTAGTTGGATTGAATTTCCTATTTGGAGAATGCCGAGAGATTTATTGTTTGAATCTTATCAAATTCAAGGTTTGATCTGTTGGAGCTGTTCTTAATTTGTGACGGTGGTATTTCTTTTTTGTAGGGGCTGATAGGCTCGAATGAAGAGGCAATGGAAGGTCCAAAAGAGAACTGTCGTTTCGAAAACATTCACTTTTCGTGAGCTTGATTCCAAACCGACGGTTTTAATCTACGGCATATTTCATCGCGGTTTTTCGGATTTGGTAGTTCAAACGTCGCCATGTTTTTCTTCCTGTCAGCTGAAA